>JALPQI010009151.1:0-38954 GCA_025490895.1 Thaumatotibia leucotreta
TCTTCTATTATTGGCTGCGCAAGCGCAGCTGAGTCGAGTCATTGTTCAGCCCAGCGATAAATGAATACAAAATAGGCTCAAGTTTTTGGGCTTTTATTTCTTATTCAATTAAATCAGAGTTTCAGTACGTAAACATATTTTTTCTTCTTCGGGGCATTAGTCTTCCTCAGCCATTGCATCTCAGTCCAAAAAATAATTTTGAATTTTCAATCGCCGATTTCGAAGAGTGCTGTTTTTGGGATCTGCCATGCCCATAATATTTCAGATTAGTAATACTATGTAGGTCAGCTCTTAAGACATCTTTAACAATATTTTTCAATAATGAGCTAGGTAGCCCTTTACTACTTTAATCAACAAAAAAAATCCCTGAGTTGATTTAGTTTCACGTGACTTACACGTTATAGTTATCATTTCTATTTTTGTCATGTACCCATTATACACAGCGTAACACCGAATATTTGCTTCTTACGACCTCAGGCATACGCTGTTAAAGTTATTCGGTTTCCACGTGTTACGTTACACCGTGTATAAAGGTTATTTTGGCTAGGCCCATAAATTCGACTCACGTGTTTTATTCACGAGTAATACACGGCCAGATCATTACAGTATAATGGAGCTGGTCATTTTTATATCATAGAAAAACATTGATTGCTGAAAAACACCGGACTAATAAACAACCTTTGTATATTGCGTTTTTAGACATGGAAAAGGCTTTTGATCGCGTTCCAAGAGAAACGATCTGGTGGAGTCTTCGTAAGAAAAATGTCCCCGAAAAATATACCTATCAACATTGTAGCTGACATGTACAAAGACGCAAAATCGATGGTACGGACCGTTGTAGGCAATACAAAATCAATTCCGGTCACGGAGGGCGTACATCAAGGGTCAGTCCTGAGTCCCTTCCTATTCTGCCTAGTGTTAGATACGCTTACGGAAGAAGCACAAGGTAAATCAGCATGGACATTCATTAATGCCGACGATGTCGCAATCTGTGCTGAGAGCCGGAACCTTCTACAAGAAGCGCTTACAGCTTGGAAGCAACAGTTGCAATTAGGGGGCTTGGTGCTGAGTGTTTCTAAAACCCAGTTTATGGCCTTGAATGATCCACAATCCGACGATGAACCAATCACCATCGATGGTCAGTCAATTTCCAAGTGTGATCATTACAAATACCTGGGAAATATCATTCATAGTTCAGGAGACCTTGAACACAACATTCAGCACCGCATTGCAGCTGCATGGCTAAAATGGCGAGAAGTCACTAGCGTAACTTGTGACAAGAAGATGCCTGTTCGTCTTAAAGGTCTGGTCTACAAGACAATAATACGACCAGTACTTATATACGGCAGTGAAACCTGGGCCGTGACACAAGGACATGTCCATGCCATTCATGTTGCAGAGATGAAGATGCTGAGGTGGATGTGCGGAGTCACCAGACTGGACAAGATCCGCAATGAATACGTGCGAGGTAGTTTGGGAGTCCGTGACATAGCCGATAAGCTACAGAAAAGCAGGATGAGATGGTATGGACATGTCAAGAGAAGACCACCCGATTATGTTGGCAACCAATTGCTAAATTTGTCTGTCCCCGGAAAACGGTCAAGAGGGAGGCCTAAGACTACCTGGACAAATGTGTTGCTGGCAGATATGGCTAAATGCAATGTTTCCGAAAACGATGTCAAGGATAGGGCGAAGTGGAGGAGAAAAATAAAGAAGGCTGACCCCACCACCATGTGGGATACATAGCCAGGAAGAGAGAGAGAGAGAGAGAGAGAAAAACATTAAACTGTTCTATAAAACAGTTATAGGCATACTGTTACAGTTTATTTATTTTATTTTATTTATTTGGGGCATCAACAGCAGTAAACAAAGCCAATAAAAGATGTCCACAAAAAATACAATGAACATGGAATAACAAGATAGAGCGTGCGCATTTATACTTACTAACATTAACAACATAAGTTTCAGTTAAAAAGTTTGCATGTACGTGAGTCTGTTTGTTGGTGTTAAGTGCACGAGTGAGTGGTTTATTGTGAGATTAATGTGATGTGTCTAATTAACTTAAGTAAATAATGATCACCAAATGATAATTATTACTTGTCTGTTTGCTTGCTTTAAAGTGCATATAAAATTGTTTTCACTATGAAATCATCTATGAAGAATGTATTCATTTGTTTAGTTAATACAACTATTTATAGTATAAATACGATGTACATATAGGTACCTAAATACCATCGAGACCAAATATATTTCTTGCTTAAAACTACATAATTATAATGTTTCAAACCAGATAACCAAATACATGTACTTATGTCTTAATGCTCTAATAATACCCAGGTCATTTAATCTACATAGAGCATACTACAACCTAAAACAATAGGAAATCAAAATAGATGACCGATCGCTCAATCACTAACCCACAAAATCATAACAAACGGGCTGATTTGTAAGAACATACATCATCTTAATTACTACATTCCATCCATGCCCAATACAAGGCACTTTATTTCACTAAGATAGTCTTTATGATTGTGTAGATAAGGTTGATTTCCCTTTTGTCTGCTGATTGTAATGGAGTATGGGAGAAAGCCTGAACGCGCTACTTGCTCAGATCTTTATTAAAAATCGCTATTTAATTTCCAAGTCGATGCACGTAGCTAGATGACCATTACTTTTAACTGGTATGTATTCTGATAAAACATTAATTGCTTACAGTCACAATACGCAGAATATTATAATATAATTAACTATTGTATACACTGATTATGGTTCGTCATTTTGTTTGTCTTATTCTTTAATTAACTAATTCTTACTGTGACCACTTATACAGGCTGGATCATTCAAATCGGTCAGTATAGGCGTCTAAAAACTATAACTATTAGACTTACGAAGATCTGTTCTTAGGAAACATAAATGTAAGTACGTGAAAACGAGGAATTCCATTCATTACAGACATCATGTTTCATGGAGACATTTACTGCTTAACACATACACATACACAATCGATATTTACATAGAAATTGTGTGAGTATTTTTTTCTAAGCATCCGGGTTCGATTCCCGAGCTGAGTACAGATTTTTCCCAAATTTATCAACGCAATTTCTTATTAATAAAATCAATGACATGGTTCCTAAGCACAGATCTTCGTAAGTCTTATAGTTATAGACTTTACTATACAGACCGATTAAATGAGCCACCATGTATATAAATATGGACAACTAACGCGAGCAAAAATGCCACCCAAACAATTGTGAAATTAAGCACTCATGCGTAGGACGTAAGTTTTTAAAAACTGCGCATAATTATGTCGTGTCGGCGCAAAATCTTTGGCAAATGCAATAGAAATTCATTAGCGGGATGTATTGAAGAGGGAGCGACGAAATGTCATATTAGTTTTGCCCTTTACGAGTATGACAAGTACTTTTTGATACCTACCGACAATTTGTAACCAACACTCATAATAAATAAAATAAATTATTTTAAGATAGATGTTACGTTAGTAACAGTTATCTCGCAGTCCACGCGAGATTGGATGTGATCATAGTTGAGATACGACACGCGTTACGCCGATTTACCACGTACACCGCAGAACCTCTACTACACTCAAGTATAGTCCTCCACATCGATTTCGATGACGGCGACCCGAACAATTCACGAAATTTTCCTTCTGTGAGTTCGTATATGGCTGGCCAGACCAAACTTAAGTACATAAATAGTTGGAGTGCATGTTCAGATATTTTAGAGCACCATGGCCACTCCGATATAATATATGTGCAAGGTTTCAGGTAGTCAGTGGGACAGCACCAGTTTGATCTGTTCACGCAAATTACGCTCCGCACTGCATTGTCAACCGGAGTGCACACGGTAATCAGGGACAGCGGAATTATAACAATAATAATCGCCCGCGATGCAGTGCACAGCGGTACAGGTGTACATATACATACAGACAGCAGTGGAAGTGTGCCCTGTATTATTTCGCATAGAGTAAAAAAGGGAGGTCCTTAATTTTTACTTGTTTTCTTTTGTATGTACGAGTAGGTAGGTACACTAGGTATGTTACTCGATATGTCCGTGAATTTTTATTTTGAATGTTTTTAATCGAAAGGGTATAACCCCGAGATGGTCCCGTTGGCACCAAGTCGGAGTCTGATGATGGGACTTTGGAGAAATCGGTTGAAGTCGGTTTTTTTTTCTGATTATCATTTCTAATCAGTCTTAGTAAACATAAAGACTTCTATGATATCGGAATTGAAGGAGTATTAGGGTGGTCACGCTATCGGCATGAGTACGCATTTCGTGTACTCATTGTGGCCGTTTATTTAGTAAGAGATGCGTACGCATCACGTAGGCGTGTGAAAAATTGAACGCTACCTCATATGTTCTAAATGGCCAGTTTCATTAGAAGAAATATGTACGCAACTACGCATACTGATAGACCTAACTTCTCCCTTGATTAGCCGAGATGAAAGTACAAGGCAGCACGAGAAGCTTGTTTCGAAGATCTAAAGGAGTAAAAAGATTTTCATTTCATCTGGGTTGGAAATTGGTACTGGCTATATAATAAGATTTTTGAAAAGAAATGTACGTATTCACTTTTGGACCTTATTACACACAAAGGTAAAAAAAGTAGATAGATCTAGTCGATTGGATCAGAACTGATCTGCTGACTGTACGTAGGTACACTTCCCTTGCCTTTGTAGCAATGCACTAACTGTACCTAATGCTTTATGCCACAGATTAAATACTATTCTCGGAGATGTATGTGGCGCGATTAAAATCATCAGATCAGCTAGGCACAACATGCCGTCATAAACATGTATACAATACCAGGTGCTCATAAACATTTGTTGTATTCTATTGGAAAAACCACTTAAGATACTGTTACTAAGTTATACAAAATGTATATCAAAGACGCCAATTACAGGTTACATGTAAGGAACTCACAAAAGTGTCAATTACAGGTTAGGTACCTACATATAAAAATCTCACCTTGGGATCTAGGGATACGCGGCCTGTTCTCAAACTTGCCGTGTGGTGACGGCAGTAAGAATACATTTGTCACCACCCCAACTCTTCCCATGGGTGTCGTAGGAGTCGACTAAGGGACTAAAGTGTTACTTATACACTTGACCCGGGTATGTCTGAAAACTACGACCAAGACCACCGGGGGATGGGCAGCAGCATCCCTAAAGTGCGGTGGAGACACTGCGATCGCCAACCCGCATGCCAAGCGTGGCGATTATGGCAACTACCCCCCATGAAAAGACAAACAAGGCCGCGGCCCCGAGGTTCCGGCGACCCCCGGTGCCCTGGTTATGGTAGCGGCCAGGGTGCTAGCGGGGTCAGGGGTGCTAAGAATCTCCGGCAAAGATCCGGCTACCACCACCGACGACCTCTGGCCCTGGCAACGTACAACACACGTACACTGCGGACCGACGAAAAGTTAGTGGAACTGGAGGAAGGATTGAGCAAGTTGCGTTGGGACATTGTGGGATTGTCAGAAGTCCGAAGAGAGGGCGAGGACACGATAATCCTAAGGTCCGGCAACTTGCTCTATTTCCGGGAGGGTGACCAACAGTCCCAGGGAGGTGTCGGGTTCATCGTCCACAAGTCCCTCGTAAGCAACGTGGTGAAGATCGAGAGTGTGTCGGCTAGGGTGGCGTACCTTATACTCAGAGTATCTGAGAGATACTCGCTGAAGGTCATACAGGTGTACGCGCCGACTTCGACACACTCCGACGACGAGGTGGAGGCTATGTATGAAGATATCTCAAAAGCCATGCATAGCTCCAGAACCTACTTCACCGTTGTTATGGGGGACTTCAACGCAAAACTGGGCAAGAGAGATGGTGACGAACTGAGGGTGGGGCAATTTGGGGTTGGACGTCGGAACCACCGGGGCCATCTGCTGGCTGGTTTCTTGGAGAAGGAGGGACTCTACATGATGAACTCCTTCTTTAAGAAACGCGAGCACAGAAAATGGACTTGGATGAGTCCCGACGGTGCAACTAAAAACGAGATCGACTTCATCATGTCGACGAAGAGACATATATTCAACGATGTTTCTGTGATCAGTACGGTTAAAACCGGTAGCGATCACCGCCTGGTAAGAGGCACGTTGAATATATGTCCTAAGCTAGAACGCTCGCGACTGATGAAGTCTACGCTCCGTCCTGCACTCCATCTCCAAAACCCCGAGAGCTTTCAGCTGGAACTCCAAAACCGTTTCGATTGCCTAGGCGATGACGTGGACGTATTCAACGACGGGTTTGTGGAAGCTGTCCATAGCGCTGGGTCTAAGTTTTTTAAGGCCCAGCGGACAAATAAGACCAGAAAGCTCTCAGACTCCACTCAGAAGCTAATGGAAAAAAGGAGTGAACTGGTTCTACAATCCTCAGTTGATGCGACTTTATACCGGCAGCTCAACAGACAGATCTCTAAGTCCCTCAAACGCGATATGCGCCAATTCCGTACCAAGTGTATAGAAGAAGCCATCGAGCGGAACAAGGGCTCTAAAGTTTTTGCAAGGGATCTGTCTGTTGGGCAAAGCCAGCTCGCCAAATTAAAGACTGAGGATGGTAGAATCGTCACATCCAGATCTGAGCTGCTGAGTGAGATAGAGGGTTTTTATGGACAGCTGTACACGTCAACTAGCAGACCCGAAGTTGATCTAGCGGAAGACCTCAGAGCTAGACTGACCCGACACTATACAGAAGACATCCCGGACATCAGCCTGTGCGAGATTAGAATGGCTCTTGAACAGCTCAAAAATAACAAGGCGCCTGGGGAGGACGGAATTACAGCTGAGGTTCTGAAGGCGGGTGGTAAACCGATCCTTACGGCCCTTCAGAAGTTGTTCAATTCCGTCTTACTGAAAGGGAGAACGCCAAAGGCATGGAACAGAGGTGTGGTGGTACTGTTCTTCAAGAAAGGTGACAACGCTTTATTGAAGAACTACCGACCCATCTCACTTCTGAGCCATGTCTATAAGCTGTTTTCAAGAGTCATTACGAATCGTCTTGCACGCAGGCTTGATGACTTCCAGCCTCCCGAACAAGCCGGTTTCCGAAGAGGCTTTAGTACCGTAGACCACATCCATACGCTTTGCCAGGTTATACAGAAGACCGAAGAATATAACCTGCCCCTCTGTTTAGCGTTTGTGGACTACGAGAAAGCCTTCGATTCGATCGAAACATGGGCAGTACTACAGTCTCTCCAACGGTGCCAAGTCGACTACCGCTATATCGAGGTGTTGAAGTGTTTGTACGAGAGCGCCACAATGTCAGTCCGACTCCAAGACCAGAGCTCGAAGCCTATTCTGCTGCAGCGGGGAGTTAGGCAAGGAGATGTCATCTCCCCTAAGCTGTTTACCGCTGCACTGGAGGATGTCTTTAAGACTCTGGACTGGAGAAGGCTGGGTATCAACATAAACGGCGAGTACCTCACTCACCTTCGATTCGCTGATGATATAGTAGTCTTGGCTGAGACCTTGGAGGACTTAAGTACTATGCTCGTTGACCTCAGTAAAGCCTCCGAGCGAGTTGGTCTTAGGATGAACATGGATAAGACGAAAATCATGTCGAATTCCCATGTAGCACCAACTCCCGTAATAATCGGAGACTTTACACTCGAAGTTGTAGACGAATATATATACCTAGGGCGAACTATTCAGTTAGGTAGGTCCAACTTCGAGAAAGAGGTCAATCGTCGAATCCGACTCGGTTGGGCAGCGTTCGGGAAGCTACGACACATATTTTCGTCCAATATTCCGCAGTGTTTGAAGACGAAAGTCTTTAATCAGTGTGTGTTGCCAGTGATGACATACGGTACTGAAACGTGGCCGCTTACAATGGGTCTCATAAGAAGGCTCAAAGTCACCCAAAGGGCAATGGAGAGGGCTATGCTAGGAGTCTCTCTGTGTGAACGGATTAAAAATGAGACCATCCGCAGCAGAACCAAAGTAACCGAAATAGCTCTCCGAATCGCTAAACTGAAGTGGCAGTGGGCGGGGCACATTGCGCGTAGAACCGATGGCCGTTGGGGCGGGAAGGTTCTTGAGTGGCGGCCACGTACCGGAAGGCGTAGCGTGGGTAGGCCCCCCACAAGGTGGGCCGATGACCTGGTGAAGGTCGCAGGAGTCCGCTGGATGCGGGTGGCGCAGGACCGGTCATTGTGGCAATCTTTGGGGGAGGCCTATGTTCAGCAGTGGACGTCTTTCGGCTGATATGATGATGATGATGATGATGATCTCAAACTTGCCATGAAATAAAACGAACTGATTTCGCCAAACCATACTACATATTGAATTTATAAATATACCAATACATAGTGCAGTATCGTATAACATTAAGAAAAAACATTAGTGCCTAACTTTTTTTAAATCTCTTTGAGTTATCCTTTTACCTGGTGGTATAGACATTCGTTCTAAGGTTTTTTTTTTTCTGTGGCTGAATGCCAAGACCTAGTGTCACAATTTGACGTTTCAAAACAAAAGACAGTTTGTAATCCTAGGTGTGAAATAAATCATCATCAGCCTATGATAGTCCACTGCAGGACGTAGGCCTCTCCTATTAACTATGCGTATAGACGCATTAGTAGGTAAATGCCCATAATCGCCACGCTGGGCAAGCGTATTGGCGATCGCAGTAATGTGTCGACTATGATGACGCTGCTGCCCATCATCAATATTTTTTTACACTTCAATACCTGGTGAAATAAATACCTACATGAAATCTCTTTACATATCATCTTAGCATATTCCACGGGATACATAGTATTTCAGGTTTAATTTAAAGTAAGTAACATCAATGTACATAAATTGTAGTTTTGAACATAAATATATTTAAAAATTAATAAAAAAAAAAGTAACATCAACATTTTGTAGCAAGTTTGAGAAAAAGTATGTTACTCGATATCTTTGAGAATCATAGGTAAACCGATTATCGTATTTTTTTTATGGAATCCGTATAATCCCGATTTGGCCCCCTTGGCACATGGAATTATGTCGGGATGGGATCTTAGAGAAATCGGTTAAAGCCAGTTTTTTTTTTATTTTGATGATTATTATTTAATAAACTGGAACTCCTTCGCCGCCTAACCGCACGGAGGGGAAATGTGAAAGAAACGCCAAGTGCGCCGGCGCAGCGGACCGGCGCGGCGTGCGGCGCGGAACGACTCGCGTGGACAGGTGCCCGCACAACCCTTTCATAACGATTTGTCAAATAATCCATTTTAAACTTTAGTATGCGTTAGGGTAGTTCTATGCGATTATTCCGTCGCACAAATCAAGTCATTACCATTCTCAAATTATTGACGAACTGCGTATAAATAGTGGAGTCATTTTCGCTTATCTTGTAGCAGACGCATGTTTGTCTGCTATTCTGGCATAATAGTCTCGTTTGCTTTTATACAACGGAAAATAAAGTGGTGATGGTAATGAACAATAAAAACGCATTAAAAAATCGCATAGAAAAGAAACACCGGTTACCGTCAAGCAGTTCAATCAAAATTTGACTTTGACGGTTATTGCGTAAAGTCAAATTGTAATGGAGCAGATCTGCTACTAAGCATACGAAAGGTTAATACACTTATGGCCCTTCAAATCTCTGATAAAGATATCTGCCAGTTAAAATTATCACTATCCTTTTCCATAGGCATGTTAAAGAAAAGGATAACTAAGATTTATCTTATCTGCCTTGTATAGGTATTTTTTCGGGGACGGTGAAATTAGAAATAGACACTTAAATATGGGGTTTTACGGTAATATATTCGCTTTTATAGAATTATAACTAGCGTGAGATTCAGACATTTTTAAATATTGATCAAACGGGTTACTCACGTAATTTTAATCGATAATTGCTCGACAGTCGACATATCGATCCATTGAGAGCATCCTCATCATGGAGTACCCGCGACCAAAGCCCGACGTGTCAATATTTAAGTATATTCGCTGCCTCGATATGACAAAGTTATATGCTGCAGTTTTGTCAACTTGAAAACTGAACATTGTCACACTGATACTTAGTTCAGATTATTACTCAGAAAATGAGGTAATATTGGGGTAGCATTATACCAAACATGCATTATGATAATGCTAGGTACTTAATCTTGCTATTGTCTGTACAACGTTGCGTAGTAGTTGTAGGTATGTGTATGTCCAACTGTCCACTCTATTGGAACTCAAGCGTGTTACTTTGAATAACATCATAATAACATGAATTGAAGCATCACAAACTCATCGCAATTTCCGCTATCAACGATGAAAAAGGTTACATCGATTGTTACAAAACATACATTTTTCTATTACAGCTATACTCCGATTTGGACGGATGTGGAAGTTAATGGATAGTTGGCTTGTTTTCGTTAACTTAAATTATCAATGTCTTTTTTAGGCTTCCTGTATTATGTAAGGCACTTATATTTGTAATGCCATGAAATCAAATGAATATGTGTTTTTTCTAAATCGTTTCACAAATTATTTACTGTAAGATATTTATCAGCCTTCTAGCACCTTTTAGTACCTGAGCGTTTATCACTACATAGTATAAAATAAAGTCACTTTTTCTGTCCCTATGTCCCTTTGTATTGTACGGTTAAATCTTGAAAACTACGCAACGGATTTTGATGAGATTTTTTTTAATAGGTAGAGTAATTCAAGAGGAAGGTTTTTATGTAGATATAGTACCCGTGCGAAGCCGGGCGGGTCGCTAGTATTCTACAAAGTGTATTCGAGTTTTCAAAATATCAAATCAATACTCATTTGACTAAGAACCATTTATAAAAACGTTTTCTTTCAAGATAATTTGTTTTCGTATAATTTTCTTCTAAACAAAAACTATCTACTTATGCAAAGTTTTGGAATATGACAATATGTATAAGGCTTGAAAGTAAAATTGCTCTCAGCCAAAAGAACATAAAAGTTTATATTTTCAAGACGTGATAGAATAATACACTGTTTATGAAAAACCGTTTACGCACAAACTTAACTTAACCCTAATTCGATAACGTCCAAAATACTGGACGTTGTCTTTGACATAATTTATTACATGTTGTATTTTTTCGGTGGTAGAATTAAGTATATTTTACATTTAGTTATTTCACAATAAGGATACAAATAGTTATTACACATAGATCCACAAAAGGTTGTGTCGAATTGAGGATTAAAGGTACCTAGCCATCTTCAGGCTTCGTCTTGCTTCATGTTTATTTATTTGCGGATGTAGTGCGGTAACATCGCTGGCATTTCATCTGTCGAAATAACTCTCGCAATGAAATAATAACTTAATAGTATAATAACTTCTTCGTCGAATTTTATTGTTCATGTGGCATTTATTCATACGAAAAGGTGTTAATTGTTCTTAAGTTTGTAAAAGATTTGAGTACCTCTAGTGATTGTATTATATCAACAGTTTCGAAATGTTATCACCTCTACTTAAATGCAGTGATGACCACAATCCTCAGTCATGAAAGAGCAACCACAGAGAGAGAAATAAATATAATAGTACCCGAACAATGACTCACAATTTAATAGTTCACAGTATTAACATTTTGACACTCTCCGTAGCCTAGTGACCTTGCCTACGAACCTGGAGGTTCGGTTCGGTTGTGTATTTATTTATCACAAATATTTGTTCCTTGGTCATGCCTGTCTATGCATTTAGGTACCTATACATATGTATATCTCTATTATATATATCGTCGCCTTGTACCCACAACACAAGACTTAATTGAGCTTACCGTGGGACTAGGTCGATTTGTGTAAGATGTCCCAATATATTTATTTATTTAAATAGTGAAAGAAAAGGAAAAAATACTGCCAACCTATCTTAATGCAGACAAATGAAATGACATTTGATGAAATTACATAGATCATTGTTATGGAATAAACAAAATTGCTAATAAAGGGCAGTATTCGCCACTAGTTACGAGATTGCAACATACCGATATTTTTAAGATAGTTACCGAGCAAAAATATCCGATCACATTCTGAAAAACGAGAGAAACCATGCAAAGCAACCGTGATGCATTAGAAACTCGGTAGTTCTCATTTTAGATCCTAATGAGTTGAATTAAGAGTCAATAATATTATGTCAAGTCATACCTAATGTGTGCTCAAGAGCCGATACCGGAACAATGGCAATTAATCGTCCATTATGCAAGCCCCGTTACGGGAACCGATACGCGCCTAGTAAGGCGCATGCGGGCATTGTCGTCTGGGGAAAATGTTGGCTAAGAAATATGAAAACATTGTAAATAACTGAAAACTACTCGTACCCATCGATTATCGATTTCGAATATAACATACATCATCGAAAAGCTGAATTGGAAGTAAGAAAGCCTTCTGATACCGAGTAAATCTTTTTATCAATTCATTTATAGATATAGATATTTGCGTATAATCAAGCTAAGTATCAATCTCTGACGTGGATAAGTATATTGTAGATGAGAGATATTCTATTCGCCAAGGATGAACATTCTTTAAATACCTTTTGTTGTGTTTCAGCGGCGCGTTTAAGTCTATAGCTGAAGAATTGTTTTTGTTGTTGTCAACATTGTTCCGTTGATTGCTTCTGAAGTTTATGATTTTTTATATCTTTTTTCAAGCTCAGCACCGTAGGAAGTGACAAAGAAGATTGTTAATTACTTTCTAGTAGAAACTCACTCTACTATAAAAAATGTTATAGGCTCTACGCTCTTATTTTATTTTATGGTTTCTTGTATCTTTTCGATAATTTAGAAGTCCAAAACTTATCAAACTCCCAGACAACTTACCCGTTGTTGGCACCGTTCAGTCCATAGCAGTCATTAATGCCGGCCAGCACGCCCACCACGCCGGCCACGACGGCCACACATCCCGCCCACAGCCCGGCGCCCACCCGCGACAGCGCGGCGCCCTTCACCACCGCCAGCGCCCCCGCCCCCACCAGCAACGCGCCCAAAACCACCTGCCCCAACCCTAAAAACACAACCAACTTCTTCTTCGTAACCCTCACACTCCCGGCTTCGACACTTTTCGAGCTAACACTTTGTTTGTCTTTAACATGTTTCACTTTTTCTTGTGGAGTTTTGCAGATCAACTGTTCAGTGGAGTCCTCGGATTTGAGCGAGGAGACGGTGGCGGTTGGACGCGGGAAGTCGTCCGCGGAGCGCGCGTCGTCCGTCATGGCGCTGACATTTGCGCGTGCGTCTGTGCTCGCGGCGCGGGGCTCACTGACGCGGGTGAAAGTCGCTCTTCGGAACCTGCAGGGTTCGGCAAAGGGCAAGTGATACTGCCGGCGGTGATAAGCGGGATATACTGATAACGACATACGTGACTTTGGCTACTGCATTCTAGCAGACCTGCTTTCAGACGGATTATTTTGGCTAAGATCGATATTCTTGATCCAAGCGATTTACAGAATCGTAAAGATTGTTTCATTTTTATTCTTTATCCTATGAAATATAAGTAAAAAAGTTAAAATATTTAACTGACGGATTCTGACAAAAGCGCCTGTCATTTAATACTGTGTCAATCTTTTTCACTGTAAGTATGTTCATGGCCAGCATAGCCAGTGTATCAGTAAAGGTGCGTTTAAACCAAAAGAGCATTCGCTGTTCTAGCGCCCGTTCTACGAAATCAACCAATCACGTTTTGTGTACCGGTCGAATTTCGTAGAGTGGGAGGTTAGAACAGCAAATGCTCTTTTAGTTTAACCGCACCTTTACATACTATACATACCGAAATACAGAAACATTAAAATTGCCTCGTATGTTTCGTACCTATACGAATTATTTTACTCCTAAAACTGGACACATTTTACTAATAGGTAATAAAAACGAAAAGAGTGATTTCTTCTAAGCATAAAGAAATTAGTATAACCTGTCAAAATATTTACTGTATATTTTATCGTGCGTTGAGAAAACTCCAACTGTTCTGCCTTGCCTGTCAGTAACATAATTGTTTCACATCGCAGACTTTTACTTACTTCTTTTTCTTTCCTCTGTGTTCAGAAAATGGTGTTCTGCATCTATTATCTTTGTATCTTACTTTTGAAAAGATCTAGAAAAGCTTTCTTAAGATAGTTGTACAAAATAAGATATGGCTTTTCCTTTCTTATATCCTTCAAAATGCATACTTGGAAAGTAACTTAACATACATTCTTACTTAACAACATAACTTCAACTGGTTGTACACCGCCTGTCTATGTCGCATTCATTCATTACCCATGGATATTCCGACTACCCGGAACCTTGTAGAGAGAGTCCTAAGATTATATTTTCCGGACATTCCTGGCATCAGTCTGAAACCGCGTCCTAGTCAACTGTTGACGATACCGTGACGATACCTGAAGCACGGAAGGTAGCACAGAAAAATTCGCCAATCCCTCGTGCTCTTTCTCTACTCAATGCAGTCAGGACCTCTGCAACTAACTTGGACCTTTTTGTATCGAACTGGCCCATTGCGTCCCGTAAATGTTTAAGTTTTGTTTTCAATGGTAAGTTATCCAGCTCGCAAATTTATAGTAAATGTAGTCGTTACAAGATCTTAAAGCGCATTCTGTACGGGGTGATCTATGGGTGAAAGTCTCAAACTATCTCTTGCCCGCGCGGGCGCATCTTCGACGCGTTACTACAAACATATATACGCTGTAGTATATTATATATAGTTCGTCTATGACTCTGTGTATTGTCTATGGTAAGAAGGATACATGTTTACTGATATGTAGTATACGAGTACGTATTGTTTGATAAATGTTATGTGTGTATTCTATTAATTTAGTGTATTTTAATTCTTTATATTCATTATGCATCGTGTGAGTTTGCACTATCTAATCTTTCGGTTCTCCACTCAATCTCTCAAAGGTTAGCTGGAATAGATCCCTTATAGGGATAAGTTCGCCTTTGTACCTAAATTTCTGTATAACTGTTTTTAACATATTCTGTGTACAGTAAAGTGATTTACTACTACTACTACTAAATCATTCGGCAACCCTTACTACTTTGGTCTACCAAAGTAGTAAGGGTTGCCGATTATATGAAATACCTACTAATATTACATGGCGCAATTAAGTGTGGTTATGGGTTTTAATTTGCCGTTAACCCTGGTAGGGAACTCAAGTGAAAACTTTGCAAAGTTCCAGCAAGCATTCCATTATGTATTTGTATTCAACGACAATCTCGTAATTCAAAAAGACGAATGTACCTAAATACATTCAGGTAAAAATAATGAATTTACGTATTCCCTCAAATTGGCTATGTAAAGTTTTCTGAAGTAATGAATATTCTATTTTTCGCTAATAGTACCTAACCATTCACTTGCTTCATGTAGCTTTTGTTACAGGTCATCACTCTTATTTTACATAGACATAGAGTCTATCGCAAAAAACAAAGCAAGTGAGTGGTACCGTCGTCTTAAGGTTCAAGAAAATGCGGCTCTTTTATTTTTATTTCTTATAATTTGTTAATTTTTTTTAAGTGAGTGAGGTGACATTTGTGCGCTTTTAGGGATGAATAGAGTCTAATACTTTCGTCCGCAATCAGTACAATGATTTTAGACGACGGCTATCAGGGAAAAATATAATATTCATACCTTCAGAAAACTTTACATAATTAGCCAATTAACTCCGTCTTATACATATTAATATTTTTGATCGACTTCGATGTAGGTAGTAACTTTAAATTGCTTGGAACTGTTATATAGGTAACCACGTTCCTATGTGATGTTTGTTTTTGTAGCGTATCCTTTCACCATCACTAAAGCACTGGTCCCACCGCGAGCTAGAAAGCTATGATATGAGCTATCAGCCTGAGAAACGAACAAAAGAAAAATGCTACCGTGTAAATATAAGAGACACGGCGACATGTTTTATATTTCATCGCTGAGCTAATAACTATATGTATAACTATATGTACATCGCCGTATCTCTTTCGTTTATACGGGGCGCTTATATGTATTTGGTTCGTTTATACACCGTGTTTTTATTGATTTCCATTAAAATGCTTCTACCGCAAAAATCGACATTCGTAAATTTCGAGGATTTTTTTCTGTCACTCAAACGAAGGCGTCATTAGAGTGAGAGAAACAAATCCTAGAAATCTACGAATTTCGTTTTTCGCGGTAGGGCCGCAGGTGACTGACGGCATCAGGATGTAATAAAGGTTGCAATACACTTGTTCAGTCATTAAACTTATTTTTTTATTAACTCAATAACAGTAAGAGTTAAGAAACTAGTTGCTTAGAGAAATTGTTTTTTTTTACCTCAATAAACTTGCCTTTAATTTAACGGAAATCAATAAAAACACGGTGTATAGCTCACTCTCTCTCGGTGGGACCAGTGTCTAATGATGAGCAATGCAATGTGTTAATCAATCGACATGTAAGTAAATCATCGCGAGTCCTGGCACGTAACGCGGCCGGTCACGTTACGACGTCGTTGTTATGTCAACGGAGTCCCTACGCGGAGTGGTTAATTCAGTTAATTGTCGCAAGTCCCTACTAGGCGCGAAAACGCTTAGGTAATTAACGCAACGTAGCGACGTAACACAGTCATTTCTAGGTCTTCTAGGTTCGACAAAATCTGGGAGCACGGCAAGTTGAGCAAAACAAAAGCACAGCCGTAAAATCCTTTTCTCGAAGTCCGTTATTTTTGAGTTAGATACTACCATAGGATGTCAATAAAGGATATCCACTAACTTGGCTAGTATTTTGAAAGTGTAAAGGTACCTACTTATTTACGACCCAATCCAAATCATCTAAAGCTAATTTGGCTTACTCTTCATCGATACCTATAATAAAATAAATACCTCTACGGTTTCAAAATAGCCAAGTTAGTGGAAATCCAGTTCTATAAATTGATACTCGCTGGTACTGGTAGTATCTAACTAGAAAACAACCGACTTGGTTTAAACAAAACTTCAAAACTTTTTTGTAGTGTAAGAACTATTGCGTTGCGAGAATTGCACCTTTTTACATGTAATGTTTTGGATAAGATAATATTGATTGAATTTAAGAACTTCACTCATTACTATTATGATCAATGGTCTATAAACACCAAATTAAATCTAATAAAAACCGAGTTAAACCGATTTCTCCAATATCCCATCATCAGACACCGACTTGGTACCAACGAACGGACCAATCGATAAAAAAACCACCCGTTCGATAACAAAAAATTAAAAACCGATTCGCGATTCCTGGAGATATCGAGTAAGGGCGTTTGTGCACTACACTGACTTTTACCGTCCGGTAGTCCGGTTTTTTACGGTCCGATATGCCACGCCATTAAATGTATATAGTAGCTTGTGCACTATACGTAATTTTACCGTCCGACATTTTACTTTTCCCCATTCCGGACAGTATTTTTCCGATCCGAGATGACAGCTATGAAAAACGTGTTAATGCTTGTGCACTGCGTCCGGAATTGCACTGACTTTTATGACTGTCGACTGACTTTTCATGCTACTATGCCGCACCTCCGAGTAAAAAGACCGACAATAGTACACCAAACGAAGGAAACTCAGAGGAAAAAAACTCGTGTATAAGCGAATTTTGGCATAGTTGTAGGGAATGGTGTTTTAAACCACATACTAAAAGTACTGGTGGTTAGGGGTGGAGCTAACGGGGGGAGGGGGGTGTAAAGGTCCTTATTTTTAATTTTTCGTAAATAACTCGTAAACCGTGGCTTATAGCAAAAAACGTTCTAGTACATAAGTAATCTACATCAAATTCTCTACAAAAAAGATATATGCATGTTTCCTCTGGGATCAATATGTCATGAGATAAGAAAGCAAGAAGATGGACACAATAGAAATAAACACATTTGTTTAAGTTGGTATGGTACATGCAGAATGCTCGCGAGCATTCCAAAAGATTTTAATGCTCAATTCCTAACCATATTTAGAGTCTTTAATGTTATATAAAATTTCCTGGATTTGGCTTGGTTTCAGAGATAATCAACCTTTTTTTCGAAATAAGTTTTTCGACGTAACTCATCATAAAACTTCTTTTTGATTACAATGCTATCACAATGTGTTTTAATATTACCACACCTTTTGCCTGGCAATAAAAAAATGAGAATAAACTTGACGAAATAAGCAGTCCCTAAAAAAAATATAAAAAAAATATTTTTTACAAATTGTTGTTGTGATAAAAAGTACTGGAATTGTCAAAAAGTATTCAAAAAATCAAAAATAAAAGAGAAAAAAAAATTTTTTTTTGGTGGTATTTGACATTAGGTCTCATAATCATTTTTGTTTATTTTGATATCTGGAATGCATACTTAAAATCTTTTGGAATGCTCGCACCCGGGCGCGCCCTGTACGCTTATTTCTAAAAATAAAATTCCTAATTATCTTCTAAACCTAAAATATTCTCATAATCATCGTCAGAAGATTTTAACTATGCATTCTAGACATCAAAACAAACAAAAAATATTACGAGACCTAATGTCAAATACCACCAAAAAAAAAATATTTTTTCTTTTTTTTTCAGACTTTTTGCATACTTTTTAACATTTCCAGTACTTTTTATCACAACAACAATTTGTAAAAATTATTTAATTTAATATTTTTTTTAGGGACTGGTTATTTCGTCAAGTTTATTCTTATTTTTTTATTGCCAGGCAAAAGGTGTGGTAATATTACAACACATTGTGGTAGCATTGTAATCAAAAAGAAGTTTTATGATGAGTTACGTCGAAAAACTTATTTCGAAAAAAAGGTTGATTATCTCTGAAACCAAGCCGAATCCAGGAAATTTTATGTAACATTGAAGACTCTAAATATGGTCAGGAATTGAGCATTAAAATCTTTTGGAATGCTCGCGAGCATTCTGTATGTGCCATACCAACTTAAACAAATGTGTTTATTTCTATTGTGTCCATCTTCTTGCTTTCTTATCTCATGACATATTGATCCCAGAGGAAACATGCATACATCTTTTTTGTAGAGAATTTGATGTAGATTACTTATGTACTAGAACGTTTTTTGCTATAAACCACGGTTTACGAGTTATTTACGAAAAATTAAAAATAAGGATCTTTACACCCCCCTCCCCCCGTTAGCTCCACCCCTAACCACCAGTACTTTTAGTACGTGGTTTAAAACACCATTCCCTACAACTATGCCAAAATTCGCTTATACACGAGTTATTTCCCCCGATAGGCAACTTTTGGTTTTCGTTAGGTGGGCTACAAGTGCACAAGCCAATCATGCGTTTTTTTCATGCCATATCGGACCATGAAAACTCGGTCTGCCGGACAGTAAAATTCATTGTGGTGCACAATCGCCCTAACATCTTGTAATGACATAACGTACAGACAAAACAAAATAGTCCAATTCAGAATCTGCTACTTTTTTGAAGTCAGTTAAAAATGCATTCATCACAATCGTTAGCAAAAAGTATTTAAATTGTGGCGTACCTATTGCTTTATCTTTAAGAATCTTCTCAATGGTATAAAAAAGCAAAAGTTACCAAATTCAAATAATGGCACGCGTCAGTGTCGGTGTTTTGGAATTACTACAGCAGATTCATATTTTTTGAGATGTAAGTATTATTTATTTAATAACAGCTACTATTTAATTGCGAGATCAATTTTATGTCTAGGGATTGCAAACTATTCACAAATTATCCACCACATTTTGGAAACCCACTAGCATTAGGGGCACAACACAACATCAACATTTACTGTAATCGTTTAGAAATAAACTGACTTGTTTTGATTTAAATATTCGCGATTATAACTCGATCTTTATATAATTCTCACTTGCATTAATCCGCGAGAATGTTTTTCATCACACCTGTGAGGGAAAAATAGGATTTAAAAATATTTTCACAAAAGTACTCTCAAATGGTCTAAATCATTTCTATAAATTAGGGATGGCTCAAACTCGAACACGTGAGTGACGAAGGGTCAGGTGGGTTATGCTGCCCCGGTACTTCAATTATATCATTTTTATTGCAGTAATCGGCGCGCATTGGCGCACTTACCGAACAGAGTCCTTAGACAAGTAGCCAATCGCCAACCCTTAACCCCTCGTATGCGGCCTGTCAAGTTAGGTTACTGAAAAAGTGACCTTGACACTTAAAACAATAAATTGAAATTCCCACGCACGGATCCGTGTCTAAGCATACGAGGGGTTAATCGTCAATCGCAAACGAAAGACAGCTAACTGTATTTTCCGCACTAATTTGACAGAGTGGCCAAGAGGGAAAACTACGATACCCTACTAAACGTTACGATTGGCAACTTGGCTAAGCATCCAGGGGGGTTACCCTGACATACTAATACGGTTCATGTTTTAGTCGAGAGAAACGGACAAGACTATACGAGTCGTATATCACTGTCGCTTTCCCTGAACCTAAACTGAATTAATACGTCATGGTGTGATGAAAAACATAAATAATGCTTAATCAGCATTTTCTATCCAGATGGCTCAGTCTTCGCATCTTATTCCGCTGGCCGCTGGCACCGGTGTATTTGCCATATTTTTCATATTACTCCCATGTTTTATACGAAGAGGGCCTAACCAAGGGTAAGTTCGTTTTAAAAATAACTGTACCTACGGTACTGGTTCCATCTAAAGCGAGTTAGATTATTAATCGCTCGGCTATAAAAACAAACCAAAGATAATCGCTCCCGTGTAAAGAAAAAAGACATGGCGACATTTGTAGTCTACCTCTGACCTAGAGTAACATTACTATTAATAAAATATATTAATAGCTGAGCGAGTAAGCTACAGATATCGCTGTCTCTTTGTGATTGTCTTACATTCGTTTTCATAGCGGAACTATTACGTTCAAGTTGAACTTGGAAATACCTTAGTTTTATGAACAATAATATTAACGAAACGAAAACATTTTATTGATGGATTATTCATTAAGTAAAAATGCGCTAGAGAGAGGTAAGATTCTGTTTTTGAATCGACACCTATACGAGTCGATTTCGACTCTTTGGCAGATTATGTCAAACGTTGTCACGTCGAAAACCCCGATCCGACCCTGACCGTCATATAAGTTCAAAACACTCGCCACAGTGCGGGAATATAAATGAATATAAGACTAACACTAGTCACCTATTCTTTTGCGTGGATGTGTCTTTACATGACAATAACTACGACTTTTTAATAGTTGGCCATTGAAGGAGCGTGACCTTCCATGGTTCACCTACCTTATATCTGGCCTAAGGCACTGGTCTCACCGCGAGCTACTAAGCTATGAACTATGGGCTATAAACACGAACAAAAGATACGCACTTCCGTGTAAATAAGTGAGACACGGCGATACTCGCCCGGCGTTAATAGCTGATAGCTGGGCGAGTATCGCCGTGTCTCTTTTTTTCACTTTTTTTACACGGGAGCGCGTATCTTTTGTTCATGTTTATAGCCGATAGTTCATAGCTTAGTAGCTCGCGGTGAGACCAGTGCCTAAACCTACGTGAATACTTTAATAATTTACGTAATTAAAAATTATACGAACACCCAAAAGAATTGGTAATTGGTAGTCTATTTGTAGTACGGTTGACTTCATAGAAAATTACCTTGTAGATTTTTTAACACTGTACGTAGGTACTGTACGGTCGGCTCTAATAATATGTATACGATTTGGATCCTTATGGCTTTGACAAACGTTCCGAAATGTATACATATTATTCTACGAACAAACAAAACATGGAAGCCGCACGCCGTACTAAATTGTCTTTCAAAAACGGTCTTGAATTTTAGATGACAAATGTCAACCCCTCTTTAATGCATCACGGCAATGAATTTCAATGTCAACCTATAAAAACTTAAACCGCCATTTAAAAATAGTTGTGATTGGTCCATCAAAGTTTTGATTGGCTATATTCTATAAACATTTGTCAAAAGAGTTGCGCCGAAATATGCGCGGTGTTAAGAAAAGCGCTATGTCCTGCCCATCTTGGCACAATTGAACAATTGATTTTGAGGGCATTTTTGAGCTGGCGTTAGACGTCCATGTTATATATGGTCACAGATATTATTAGACGTGAATGTACAAACAACCCCGGCGGCGTCTGGAAGCTCAAAAACATAATATTTTACGTTGAAAACGTTTTCTTTTCAGGATAATTCGATGCAGTCTTTTTATTGCTATATTCAGCATGTGGCTATTGTAAGTAATTAATTATGACTTACTAGAAAATTAATTAAAATAACCGTCATTGTCACGACGAAAAAGCTTGTGCTCTGAAGGGGCTTTTTCACGTGTATGGGAATGGGTTCTACATTTTTTCATTAAGAGAAGTTTTCATAATCCATTACTTATTATATTCTTATGAATATTACATTTATAAGTCCACGGAGAGTACCTATGCAATTGTAATTACGTAGGTACATGGGCGTCTTAAAAAAACCGAAACCCATGAAAAAAAATTTTTCACATCCATTCTGGACTTGAGTTACTTTATTTCGCTCGATTTTAGTTTTTGTGTTTCTACGAGTTCAGTCGATTACCTACTTCGAAAAGTACCTGGATGGTTAGCCAAGTTGCCAATCGCTAGCGCTTATTACCGTAATGTAGTTTTCCCTCTCTGTCACTCTTTCATATTAATGCGACAAAAACAGTTAGCTGCAATTAACGATGAAGCGCTAGCGATTGGCAACTTGTCTAAGCACCCTGTACAACTAATTGGCTACGCAATTTGTTGCAGCTGGGCGACAGTGTACATTTCACAGATGAATCCCGTAGTAGGGCCGCGCCATCTGAATTCTTCACTCATCTGGATGCAGCATTTGGTAACTTTACATACAGTCGCTATCAAAAACATGTTTACAATATCTATGCTCACTGCTATCTGGGCCATTTGTAGGATTCCGTAGTACCTAAACTAGGAACCCTTATTTTTCTAAGTTGCCCCCCATTTCTTTTTGAATTTGGAAGTTTTAAAATTATTTCCACTGAGAATCCCGAACTCTTTTTAGAAATTTTTGTTCAAGGTTTTTTTTTCAATTCCATCTTTTCATACATTTTTTATGGCGGTAACGGAATGGAAAGTTCGAAAAATGAATTAATATTTTTTTGGACCACAACTTTCTCCTATTAGGATCGAGAGAGATCACGATTCTGAGTAGAGATCATAAAAAAATACCTATGTTACCAAAAAGTCATGGAACAACTTCGAAAAAAATGGCCCACCTGCGAAATAAATAATAATACTTAACGGAAAACTGAATATTAAGAAACATATATTTTAGAACAACATACATGGCCACCCTTCCATTTCTTTTTAGGGTTCCGTAGCCAAAATGGCAAAAACGGAACCCTTATAGATTCGTCATGTCCGTCTGTCCGTCTGTCACAGCCGATTTACTCGGAAACTATAAATGATACAGTAACGAAATTTGGTAAGGATATGTCTTGTATGAACCGCTACAGGATTATGATACTAAATTGTAAAAAAACCATTGGGGTGGGGGCCTTCCATACATAAAACTGAGGGTTAGAAATTTTTTTAGGTGTATATAAGCGTGTGGGGTATTAATAGAAAGGTCTTTAAAAATGATATGAAGGTTTATAAATCTCATTTTTATTTAAGCAAATCGTTTTCGAGATATCAGCTCTCAAAGTCTGAAAAATGTGTCCCCCCCTTTATTTTTTAAACTACGCGATATAAAATTAAAAAAAAAATGTTATGCACATTAAGCAAATCGTTTTCGAGATATCAGCTCTCAAAGTCTGAAAAATGTGTCCCCCCCTTTATTTTTTAAACTACGCGATATAAAATTAAAAAAAAAATGTTATGCACATTAATAAAATCTATCAACGATTTTTGGTTTTTTGAGGTAGGTTGATTTAACTGTATTTTTTAATAATAAATTGATAATGGAACGGAACCCTTCGCGCGCGAATCCGACTCGCACTTGGCCGGTTTTTTTTAATATGTTAACATTGTTAACACAGATTTGCACAATGCAAGTATCCTACGCTACGTTTTCTTCACTTGCAGAGTGGTGTAAAGCCAGCTAAGATTAAAAAATTGTCAGAGCCCGCTATAGCAGGCGAATATCCGCAGCGCTCACGCAGGAGGTCAATGTCCAACCATTGCCGGGAACCACCAGATAATGTAAGTACCACGGAATAATATATTGATTATGCTCTGTTGTAAACACTTTGAAAACCTGGAACAAATTGAGCTCTTCTTTATATTGTCAATCTACAATATATTATTTTCTGGAATCTCATTGTCAATTAGTTATTCGTCAGAATTTTTATGTTCATATTTATTCTAAACTTAAATGGATCACAAGTCAAGGCACATATTTGTCGGCCCACTTTTTGTTTCCTTTTAAGACGAGACGGTTGTTTGAGTAACAACTCTACACAACGACGAGGAGGCTAAAACGCAAGATTTTTTGTTAATTTGTTTGTTAAGGATCGAGTGATTTGGTTACGATTTGTCTTATATTATTCATCAATACCTGATTAACGGAAAAAATATATAAATATATTTTTTCACGACCTAGAAAACCGCAAAATTATAACTTAAAATTTAAACTTTCGTTACCGCGCGAAAACGATACTAAGGTGTGAAATCGAATTGGAGATCAAAAATGTAAACAAATGGGATACCACCACAAAAAAATAATCACGAGAGGGGGGTAATCTAAAATCATTCAAATACTTTAAAAAAAATCGTATTTACCTTCACTGACGTTACGCAGAATTTTTAAATATTTTACAAAGTTTTAATACAAAACATTAAGCGAAATATATAATTTTTTTCTCCAATATGCTCGGAAATGTTCGCATTAATGTAGCAAAAACGAAACGCGAAGTACCTTCTTATGTACCAGCTCAAATTAAAAAAAAAGATTTTCATTATTGTACAGTTTTTGCGGCCGCGAAATTGTACTAAAATCCATTAATGTATTGTTTTTTACTTCTTAAAAACTACTTTTGGACTTTGAAAAAAATGCATACAGCCAAATTCTAAAGCCACGACCAAACGCCTGGTCTGGATAGAGCGAGAGACGGCGATCAAATCTATGGCCGTCTCGTTCTATCATGAGTTACAAACGCCTCGGTGTGTCAGGTCGTGTAGGTACGGTTTAATGAAACCATAGATATCGTTACTATTTTTTATGAACGACCATGCATTAAAAAAAAGTTTAGGCGGGAATCATAAGAGATTTTTTCTTTTCAATTGTTATTCAATTTGCAAGAAAATATTTTGTTTTATTTCCTTGCATGTTTGGAGAAAAGTCCTATATGTGCCTCGGACGGAAATAGAATTTCGTGGATTCGTATGTAATTGTCGGCCTCAGCTTCGCTTCGTCCGACAAAAAATACTCATCCACGAAATTCGCTTTCCCGGCCTCTGCAATAATGTACTATTTAATGATATATTTCGCTACTTTTAATAAAATGTAAGGTGTTTAATTTATACTACTGGCAATGATAAGAAATTATAAACATTTGGTTCGCAGTTATAACAATAACTAGTTTATTCGTAATTTAATACGGTAACTACACTATAAGAACCATTTAAGAGGGTTCGCATTTATAACTATGTACTTCAAAAATCAAAACAAGAGGGTGCACCAAATGACTGTTTTATGAATTTTTACTCCTAAAATTTAGCATTACAAAGTATACAGATTTTTGTATTTTTACCTACAAATCAATCATTTTCATATTTTAATCGAAATGGATTCGATCGTAACTTCTTAGTTCTTAGTTAGAAGACTGAAATTCGTTCCTCGACTATCCTTAAAGATTAAAGTAACACGACATTCGTTTTCAAACATTGATTATGTTGATTATTTATATAATTCTAGCAAATTTTCTAGGTTTTATTTTTGTAATCAGGAACCGTCGACACTTAGATGTATGTTTTTTATTGTCATATCCAAAAATATGTTAACGATTGTGATACTTTGTGTATCGAACATACTTTGACTTTCGCGTATCTACATCTACACATAAAACATTGTCTTAGGTTTAGTACCTGTAAAGATAGTTGTAAGTGAAGTGTTAAATAAAATAAAATAAAAAAACAATCTCAAAATGCGACGTTAATTTACAAAGGTGCTAAAAACTACATTCGATATAAAACGTTTTATACCCCTGGAATGTCACTTTAACATTGACTTTGTAATGTCATGTCATTGTCATAGATTGTTTACATTTTTGATCTCGAATTCCATTTCAGAGCTTAGCCATGTTAATGCTTAGATTATCTGTGGTGTGACGTCACTCAAACCGAAAACAAACATTTGACAAGTCACGTATGTTATATCAATGTCATAGCAAAGCTACATGCCTACATGTCCATGGCGAATTTCACTCGTATAAGATTCGACAAGAAGTTAGTTTAAGATCCTATGATATCACATCATGGCCGACACCGTTTTCAGAGTACGAAATTAAAAAAATTCAATGAATAATATGTACCCATCAAACACTTTTAATACATCGTACTCGAAAAATATTGATCTTTTCAATAAATACTACAGAAAATAATAATTTTTTGCACTAAATTTGATATGAGTCAAGTAGCCTATTTTCAATCGTTAACGCTCAGTAGCATACGAGTGGAGTACTAGTTTTCTCTCGCTGTCGGCACTCTTTATCAATATTATCATTCTCAAACTCTGATTCGTGCCTAATTTTGTTATAAACTATCTTGTGGTAATAAAACCTGCTGTAGTTCCTTGTCAAGCAATCGACCATAAATACCCGATCTAATATAAATAAAATCCTAATGGGTGAATACAATTTCAGTTATTTGAATGCTGTAACATTCCCTGGCTGCCTTCTCAAGCAGCCAAATGCATCAAGCAACCCGTAAACGTCCTTAAATTAACGGTTAGTCATATAAATACGAAAAGTGAATGTATGATTTATGTATTTTACGTATCACATCATCAGCCTATATCAGTCCACTGCTGGGTGTATGCCTCTCCTATTAACTATGTGTATAGACGCATTAGGAGGTAAATGCCTATAATCGCCATGTTGGGCAAGCGGATTGGCGATCGCAGTAATGTGTCCACTATGACGACGCTGCTGCCCATCATCAATATTTTAATATTTTAATAAAATAACGGTCAGTGACACTTCAATCCCTTAGTCGACTCTTACGACACCCGCAGGAGGAGTTGGGGTGGTGACAAATGTATTCTTACTGCCGTCACCACACGGCCACCACATGGACGCATTAGGAGATAATGCCCATAATCGTCACGCGGGGCGAGCGGGTTGGCGATCGCAGTATTATGTCCATTACTTGGTAGCAGTATTTGTCAGCCTCCGAAGCCTAGTTGGTAGTGACCCTGCATACGAAGCTGGAGGTTCCGGGTCCGAATCCCGGCGAGGGCATTATTTGTGTATTTATTTATCACAAATGTTTGTTCCTCAGTCATGCCTATCTATGTATTTAAGTCTCTATATGTAAATCGTCGCCTAGTACCCACAACACAAGCCTTAACGTGCGACTAGGTTGATTTGTGTAAAATGTCTCAAGATATTTATTTATTTTATTTTAATTATTACGAAAACGCCGCTGCCTACCGTCAATCTTCAATAATGGTCAGTGACACTTATTAAAGTATGTATGCGACAAATGTATTTTGTGTGAATTAGTGGGCTATTCAGGACGCCATTCGAAATTTGTAAATTTTGAAGACTTGTCATCATCACTCCAACGAAGGCGTTAGGTGGGCTACCAATGCGATTCAGTTTAGGTCCTAATATAATAAATAAGTGGTGCGTCTGTTCCTTAGGCTGCGATTATCCTGTGAGTTCTTACGTAAGTTGTAAGGACAGAGCTACACTAAGGGATGAGATAGTGATATTCACTTCCCATTCCTTAGTATAGCTCGGTCCCTACAACTTATGTAAGTACTTACAGGTGTAATTCAGGCCATAGAATAACTGTCAAAAACTGACATCGTAGTAGCCTTCCAGGGACGGATGAATTTGTCAATTTCGCGGTTGCCCTACTGACTCTCACCATAATTCAACTGTCGGTTTCGCAGTGCGAAGAAGCCAAATGCGCGTTCCGAGAGGCGGACTGGTCGCAGGCAGCCGGGACGATAAAGACCGAGCAATTGATTGCCTACTTGGACAAACTGGTGCAAGCCAACCGGAATTGGGTGGAAGCTGTGCGATACATCAAGGTGGAAATCAACCTGTTCATCACCATTAGTCATATCCAATGAACGTTAACCTTGTAAGGCCCAATGTACATTACAATGTACACTACAATTCTATGAAATTTACACCTTTCATAGACTTAATAAAGTCGCAATTCTTTTCTTTCGTTGATTTCACAAACAAACGAAGTTCACTAATATTGCTTACAAAGCAAGGTTCAAAACAAGATTTAAAGAAAATTGTATGGTGGGCCTTACGAGGGAACGCTCCAGCATCCTTACCTATGTCAAGAATTAAACAGGATTCTTCTATAAGTAGGTAGTAACTTTTTTTCAAATAATTCATTGGTGGGGCCAAAAAAAGCACATGAATCACATCGATAGTAAGCGGTAACTGTAGGTGTAGCCTACATGGCGATTTCTTTCGAATCGCTATTGTAGCCACTCGCTCTAGCGCGAATTATTTGAAAAAAGCGACAAATATCGACATGTCTCTTATTTTCACTTTTTTTCGCCGACTCTTTTTTGGTGGGACAAGTGCTTAAAGCATGTGAGACAATGTGAGTGGATCAGTGGATATAGTAAATCCTTCATTACAAATTAGTACCTAAGTTCCACTACAAAACCAATTTCAAGCCCTTGATAAATCTGTCCATCTTTACTAACCTTAATGTACCCTTTTCTCGCAGATGGAGTGTTTTGGAATCTACACTAGGTTTCAAGGTACATATCTGAACTGCCTAGAATATGACACATTGTACTGCGCAATGACAAGAATGTTCAAGGTAAGGGAAATTATGTTTTAAGGTTGATTTACATCTACAGACATTGACATGCCGTGGCAGACAAAAAAATATTCTTCTATGTGAAGGATCTACGGAAAGAACATGTCTAGTCAATTCAAATTACAGAAGGAAAAACCACCTTACTTATAACAGAATGAGGTGTGAATTTGCCCTGATTTTTTTAAGTACTGCACATGTTTTTTCCGTGGACCCTTCATATATGTAGTTTCACGGCTCGTGTCTGTCATAGATATAAATTTGTTAATAGTAATTGCATACAGGGTGTAATCGATAAGTGTTTATGTACAGGCCATAATTCCGTAAATGTGAGAGATATCAGAAAACTTAACTGATATCGAAAGTACGTTACCCATCGAGTAAAATTAAATTAATAACTTTTTCTAAACAGATGAAGTAATATTAAAAATACTAAGTTAAAACGCTCCCATACATTTAGTATGATGAACGGTTACCTACTAAAAGTATGGAAGAGTTTGAAGTTAATATTTGGGAGATTTTATTTCAAAAAAGTTATTAGTGTAATTTTACTCGTTGGGTAACGTACTTTCGACATCAGTTAAAAGTTTTCTGATATCTCTCATATTTAAGGAATTATGGCCTGTAAACACTTATCGATTACACCCTGTAGAAGAATATTTTTTGTCTGCCAACGCACGCGTCTGTCTGTAGATGTAAAATTGTAAATCGACCTTTACAAAGCTTTATCACGCTTTTATGAGAAATACTTGACATAAATGGCTGTTTGATAAGTGTATTGATTTTGCCAACAGTACGGTCCTCTGCCGAGCTGGTCGACAGCCGCCGCATGCGTCGCGGCCAGGCAGTACGTCGCCATGTGCCCGCTGTGTCCTGACGAATGCAGGCGCTCGCCTCCCGAATCGGATGCGCTCTGCCGCGCCTGTCTGACTTTTTAACCGCGCAAGCACTGTTATGGACGGTTTCCGCGTTCAGCAGTTAGTAGTCAGTACGTCGCCATGTGCCCGCTGTGTCCTGACGAATGCAGGCGCTCGCCTCCCGAATCGGATGCGCTCTGCCGCGCCTGTCTGACCTTTTAACCGCGCAAGCACTGTTATGGACGGTTTCCGCGTTCAGCAGTTAGTAGTCAGTACGTCGCCATGTGCCCGCTGTGTCCTGACGAATGCAGGCGCTCGCCTCCCGAATCGGATGCGCTCTGCCGCGCCTGTCTGACCTTTTAACCGCGCAAGCACTGTTATGGACGGTTTCCGCGTTCAGCAGTTAGTAGTCAGTACGTCGCCATGTGCCCGCTGTGTCCTGACGAATGCAGGCGCTCGCCTCCCGAATCGGATGCGCTCTGCCGTGCCTGTCTGACTTTTTAACCGCACGAGTACTGTTGTGGGCGGTTTCCGCGTGCAGCAGTTAGTCAGTAGGCAGTACGTCGCCATGTGCCCGCTGTGTCCTGACGAATGCAGGCGCTCGCCTCCCGAATCGGATGCGCTCTGCCGCGCCTGTCTGACCTTTTAACCGCACAAGCACTGTTGTGGACGGTTTCAGATAGTCAGTAGGCAGTACGTCGCCATGTGCCCGCTGTGTCCTGACGAATGCAGGCGCTCGCCTCCCGAATCGGATGCGCTCTGCCGCGCCTGTCTGACCTTTTAACCGCACAAGCACTGTTGTGGACGGTTTCAGATAGTCAGTAGGCAGTACGTCGCCATGTGCCCGCTGTGTCCTGACGAATGCAGGCGCTCGCCTCCCGAATCGGATGCGCTCTGCCGCGCCTGTCTGACTTTTTAACCGCGCAAGCACTGTTGTGGAGGGTTTCCGTGTGCAGCAGATAGTCAGTAGGCAGTACGTCGCCATGTGCCCGCTGTGTCCTGACGAATGCAGGCGCTCGCCTCCCGAATCGGATGCGCTCTGCCGCGCCTGTCTGACCTTTTTAACCGCACAAGCACTGTTGTGGACGGTTTCCGTGTGCAGCAGTTAGTCAGTACGTCGCCACATGCCCGTGTTAATTTAGGGTAAATTGCTAGTAACTGGGCACTCTCCAGTAACTGGACACCTTATATAAGTTATATATAAATGAACTTATACTTAGAATTCATTTTCAAATGTGTCATGTCAATCACTCTCCCTCTTCCAAAATGAATTTAAATTATAAGCACATAGTTCAATTTTATTTATGGTGTCCAGTTACTGGAGATTGGCCAGTTACTAGCAATTTACCCTACTTTTGCTAATTCGCTTAAGCGTGACTCACATCTTCTGATTCTATGCTAAAGGTAAAGATGCAATGGGAATATTTCCCATTAATTTAAGATCACAATCATTGTTTTCCTTTACTTATGTCTGCATTTAACAATAACATTAGCTTTGTAATTCATTATTAATTAATTGTCTACGATACGTTTTATTATAGCTATAATTAGTATGTAACGTTCTAGTTAAAATAAAATATATAAAACGTTTTTAATAAAATTTAGTTTTTTTTGAGATTCATGTCTTTTTCTTTAATAAGTACTTGAAGGGTCCACGGAAAGAACATGTCTAGTCAATTCAAATTACAGAAGTAAAAACAACTTTTAACATAAGGTGTGAATTTGCCCTGATTTTTTTGACACTGGACATGTTTCTTCCGTGGACTCTTCACTTGTTTTTTATGTGACTATTCATTCTTCGAATTCACAGCCACTTTAGATGTGCGTTCCCACTGAGGGTCCACGTTGGAATGTCCCTTTAGTACCGTTTGGTAGCCTAAAGCTGGCTGCCAAATGGGAAATATGTTTTCCCGTCTGGTAGCTATGAAATGGAATTAGCTTTCCCATTTCGTAGTCGGATTTGGTACAAACCTAATTACAAATCGGTAATGATAAGTCGCGATTTAAAGCCAGTTACCTATTGCAATTTTATTCCCATTTTGAAGCTGGTTACGACACTTTGGCTACCAAACGGTACTAAAGGATTTTAGAGCTTTTGAAGGTGTCGGTTGTCAGTAAAAGTTCTCAAACTGTAATTTGTAACTTTCCTCTAATTTGTAAAAGTAATAGGCTCTCAAAAATTACATTCGGTTAAAGGTGGGGCGCGAAAGTGTGTATAATAGTTTCTAGAACAACTTGCCCGCTCAGGTAGGTATATCTACTGCTGATTGTACTGGTCCACCAAGCGCCTGCAAGAAGGCTACAGGCAATGCGCAGTCACAAACTAAGTATGAATAAAGTAAGTCTTTTAGTAGGCTTAGCACAGGATTAGTGTGACAATAATATATTATGTCTTAGCGAGATAGACTATCCATCCCTCTTTTATTCATATAGTTAGTAAAAGATGAAAAATCTATCTCGCGGCGACATACTGACATACCAACCATGTGCAAAGCATACCTAACCTAAACAGTAATAGTGACTGACTTAAAGTCCTAAGTCCCCTAGGTGGGGCAGAGGGCGTCCACAGTGCGTCGCCATCGCGATCTATCTCGAGCTGCGAGCTTCACCTCAGGGAGCCGATTCTCGCGCATTAGAGATGATGTCGAATTCGAGATATGTCGAAAAAAAATGGCGGATGTCCATTTTCGTATTCTCAAAATGTCACAGTAGAGAAATGTCTATGCTTAGCGCTCGACATGTAACGTCAGCTATTTGTCACTCGACATTGTGAGCAAACGTCAAAATCTCGAATCGAGTAGACCGTTCGTTCTTTACGATGGAAGAGTTTATGGCAATATTTGTTGGTGATGTTCTTCACGAAGCTCAACTTATGGCAGAGATCCCTCGTAGACGAGCCGAATACCGAAAAGATCCCTTTGAGATGCGTGACAAAGCGTTCATTAAAAATTTTAGGTTGTCTAAGGAGATGGTTAGAGACCTAATTAATATCGTGGAACCTATTATAGTTCCTAAGACGCAATTTGAAGTCAAAACGAAGGTTTGTGGTTATAAGTACTATACTTTTTTTGTCAGCCTGTATATGAATTAAATTGAATGCGCTAAAATGGAGATGCTAACTTGTTGATGTTGATAAAGAAATAGACAGTTGTGACAGTTCCGTTTCTTAATCACATTACTTACGTTTTATGATAATCCATTTCACAAAAAATATAAATCTTTGTACGCTGTATTGTTAAACATTCATAAGAAAATATGAAAATAAATTTAATTGCTTAACAAATACTAAATATTCTAACGGTTTACAAAGTAAAATTCAAAATCGGTGTTCAATTTCGAATTCTCGATTTAGAATCACTACAATCGAGAAAACGGAACGTAATTTGTGATAGACATTTAAAACAGTTTGCGACATTTATCTCTAGTGACAGCGAGAATACGGTTTTTGTGTACTGTAGACTTTTTTGTGACATTTTCGATAGACATGAGGCAATCGACACTATCTCTAATTAGAGATATGTCGTTAGAACTTGAGAATCGGCTTCCAGGCCATGACAGCCCGATCGTCTTTATCTCGGATGCCACCGAGCGCCGCCAGGATTGCTTTGGCCGTCCACGTCTCCTTTTGCCTTGTGGGGTCCATTCTAAGGCTTGCCTTGGTATGTGGTCTGGGTCTCTTCTGAGGGTGTGGCCTATCCAAGTCCACTTGCGGCGCGTGATCTGATGTCCGATCGGGGTTTCGTGACAGAGTTCTAGGAGGTGTTCATTTGTGATTTTTTCGGGCCAGAATATACCAAGAATCTGTCGTAAGCATCGATTGACGAAGACTTGGATTCGCTGCGTGATGTCTTTCGTTACTCTCCACGTCTCGCTCCCATACAGCAACACGGTCTTAACATTGGATCGGAAGATTTTTAATTTTACTCCTCTCGTCAGTTTCCTAGACTGCCATATGGGGCGGAGTTGCGCGAAAGTCGCTCTAGCCTTGGCTATCCTTGAAGAGATGTCGTCTTCAGTCCCTCCAGATTCTGACACCACACTACCCAGGTAGGTGAATTTCTGGACCCGCTCGATGGGGATCGCTCGATGGGGGGCGCTCGACCTAAATGCAGAGTCAGCGAGTTTTTACCCTCCGTCCGCATTTCTTGGGTCTTCCGCGAGTTAATTTTCAGACCGTCGGTAGCCGCTTCTTGCTGCAGGTCATCGAGCTTGGACTGCATGTCGATATGTCTGTGGCTAAGCAGACAGATGTCATCGGCGTAGTCTAGATCGTCCAGGTGCCCTGTCAATCCCCACTCTATCCCACGTCGCTTGCCATCGTTGACTCTGTGCATGATACCATCCAAGACGATAAGAAACAGCAACGGCGATAGAAGACAGCCTTGTCTGACACCAGCGAGAACTGCTATGTCTTCGGAGATCAATCCATCATGTGCAACTTTACAAGTGTACTTCTTGTAGATGGCTTGCAGGAGACTTCTTAATTTAGGTGGAACACCCAGTTCGTCCAGCCTGGACCAGATACTGGACCAACGTACCGTATCAAAAGCTTTTTCGAAGTCGACGAACGTTAAATATGTTTCTCGTTGCCATTCTGATGCTTCTTCTAGAATGATCCGTAGCGTGTTAATCTGGTCCGTGCATGATCGATTTGGGCGAAATCCCGCTTGTTCTCTCCGAAGCAGGGAATCAATTGCTTTCTTCATTCTGTCCAGTAATACTTTGCACAGAACTTTGGACGGTACTGAGAGCAGAGTGATTCCTCTCCAATTTTCGCACTGAGTGAGGTCACCTTTTTTCGGAACAGTTATTAAAAGGCCTTTGTTCCAGTCATCAGGAAGATCTTCAGCATACCAAACTTTCTCTAAAAGTGGTGTCAGGGACTCGACAGCGGTCTGTAAATCTGCTTTAAGCATCTCTGCCGTAATCAGGTCGATCCCGGGGGCTTTATTGTTCTTGAGAGAAAGAATGGCGCTTTCGACTTCACCTCGAGATGGTGGAGAAAGGTCTATATCCAGCAGCTGAGGTGCGACGGTGCTTCGTTGACTGTCAGATGCAGCTGGGGCTGATATGCGGAAAACTTCCTCAAAATGCTCACGCCAACGATTTAGCTGCCCTTCTGATGTTACTATGAGTCTACCTTCTTTGTCACGGAGTGGTCTTTTCTTATACTGACTCTTTCCAGCTAAGGTCTTTGTTGCTCTGTACAGTTCTCTCAGATTCCCAGTGTTGGCCGCTGCCTGTGCACGTTCAGCTAAGGTATCGCTATAAATGCGCCTGTCTCTTCTTGCACTGCGATAGATGCGTCTGCGTATTTGCTTGTACTGGTCTCTAAGGTTGGCTAGGTCAAGATCGCTCGATGTTTTAAGCATTTGAAGGTGAATCACTTTCCTTGCGTCAATGAGATCCCAGGTAGACTGTGATATCCATTCTTCGCGACTCTTAGAAGGGTGCCCTAGTACAGATGAGCTGGTTTCTTGGTAAACCATTTTTATGCGGTTCCACTCATCCTCAATGGTTGTGTCTGCGCCTAACGGTAGCCCAGAGAAGCGGTTCCGGAGCTCCAGGGCAAATTTCTTGCAAGTATCCGGTCCCTGTAATTTTGCCACATCGTATCTGCGCCCGGCCTTGGTAGAGTTCGCAGCCTGATACGTGGACGCTACTTTGAGGCGCAGTGCAGCAACCATCAATGCATGATCGCTGTCAATGTCGGCGCCTCGTCTGTTTCGAACGTCCAGTAGTGAGGTGCGCCATCTAGCGCTGATGGCAAGATGATCTATCTGGTTCCGGGTAACGCCATCGGGTGATGTCCATGAATACTTGTGGATGTCTTTATGCGGAAAAAGAGTACCTCCGATGACAAGGTTGTTGTTCTGGCATAACTCCGTAAACCGTTCTCCGTTATCGTTGCGCGTCCCGAGTCCGTGTCTGCCTAGGTGGTTTTCGCAGTCTTTGTTGTTGCTACCGACTTTAGCATTCAGGTCTCCCATCAAAATGACTATATCCTGCTTCCTTATTTTTTGCAGAGTATTCTGCAATTCGCTATAAAAGTCATCCTTTAGTTCCTCCGCGGCAGCATTTGTCGGAGCGTAGCACTGCACGATCGTAATTTTGCGGACTCTAGAGTTGAAACGGGCCATTATAATTCGCTCTGAGATCGGTTTCCAATCCAAGAGGCTTTTCTTTGCATCAGCAGAGAGAAGAAACCCCACCCCGTATTCACGGGTTTCGTGTACGTTTTCCTTGCCGGAGTAAAGGAAAGTTAAGCCTTGAGATGTTCTCAGTTCCCCGAATCCATTCCTTCGTACTTCGCTTAGGCCGAGTATCTGTAGCTTGTACTTTAGCATTTCTGCTTCTGCTTGGGCTAGTCTGCTGTCGTCGTATAGCGTTCGTACGTTCCAATAAGCTATCAGTGTCCGTTGTTTCATGCCAAAGGTCGTTTGTGTTTGATCGGTCCGGTTTTGCACTATATCGGTTTCTTGAATCAATGAAATTCAGGCTAGCAGGTGATTAGCCCACTGTGCCCTAGTCTACTGGTGGGGCTGCCACCTCGGAGCGTGTAAACTAGCTCGGTTTTGCGCGGGTATCCTCCCTAGTGATCGGTGCTATTTTGGGGCGCAGCACTTTCGCCCTTTGCCCTGCATCCGTTAGCAGCACAGCTCATAGGTGGCGATCACGCGGCTGCGTGGCTGTGTCAGGTCCCAACAGTAATAGTACATTGTGTATTTAGGGCGGTAAGTAAGAATTTGCGAACGAGTGTGAAAGTAACCCTTAATCGGATAATGGGAATATGTTTCCCACCTGTTTTGAATCTTGTGTCTCACTGAGAAGGGCCAAAACCAATGAAATTTTGGTGTGACTCGTGTTTGATTAAGGGTACTTCACACGAGTTCATAATTCTTGTACCGCCCGTGGTACACACAATGTTTTTCATCACACCTGTGATGCAAAAAAGTAAATAAAACAATATATTTTCACAAAACTACTCTAAAATGGTCTAAATCAGGGATGACTTAATTTCATCATTTTCATAAAAGAAATCTCGGCGCGGCGCGCGGCGTGCGCCGGACCGCGCTAGTGCGACGTAATGTTGTATGAAAATCCTTAACGGCCTACTAGGACGTAATGTAATGACGCACCTACGGCGCGCATCACCGCAGCGTATTGGCAGTGCGCCATATCGAACAGGTGTGATGAAAAAACATTTATGTGCCATTTTACTTGAAATAATAAATAATAATCAAACGCCTGCGAAGATATACTAAGGCCCGGGTAATTGCTACATAGAATTGTAGCAATTCAGTACATCAAAATGAATAAAAAAATTATAGTTTTCATTTTGTATATTTTGTCGAATAAATGGAAATGTGTATCATATTAAAAATGATTAAATTACCATTCCGTACACACATAATAAAAAAAACGCTATAAGTACAATATTTTTTTATTTCTTATCCTTACTTTGTTATGATACAAATACCTATACAAATGTAGAGCATAATCCTTTGCTTTGGAAAGTTCAAATGTTTCCATGAACTCCAGTTGAATGGACACTGAAGGTCATAGCGATAGAAATATGAGAATAAGATGGAAAAGCATTATGCATCACGTCTATACTGATAAATAATTATACCTACTAATGAATGACCATACTTTGCTCAAAAAAGTGAAAGGAAGGCAAAAAATTTAACTATCGTACATGCATCTTTCAAAACAAGCGACTGACGTACAGTTCAAATACTATTTTTATTGTACGACCTCACGGTCGTCGGTACGTAAACGTAAAAAACTGAAAGGTGCGAAAGATTCAATCGAAGATCCGTAACGAAAGATACAGTACCTATTTTATAGAAAAATACAGGAGTCTTGGAAAATATACGTATCTTTCGTATTATTTTCATCGCTATTTAATGAAATACTTTATCTTTCGCTACGGATATTCGATTGAATCTTTCGATCTCTCAGTTTTTTACGTGTACATTTGAACATATTTTTCGCATAATTATATTATAATATATTATCACTGATAGTTTATTAGCTACCTAAAGAGGTTGAAATTATCAATTATGACGAAATATTTACAGAGTCAAAGGCAGACAAACGACAATTTTGTTTTTTTTCGAAAGTTACATGTAATTTATAGGAAAGATTCGAAACTTTCGAAAGAAACAACACGAATCTTTCGCCAGTTTCAGGGTTATGTCAAAGAAGACTAGTAGAACTTCTAAGAAATGACAACAAAAATAGACGTAGGTCCAATAAATTTAGCGACAAACATGAGAGGCCCGTATAACAATAACAATAACCATTGATTTTGGTACTGGCATGCTATCAGCTTTTAAAATTCACCTATTTCTTAATGAAGTAGACGTGTAAACGTGTCAATCTAATATGGGCGACTCTCTTAACGGGGGTATAGGACATAATAAGTACATTGAAATCACGTTTACTGAGAATTACAGTAAAAAAATATCCATACAAAATAATTCGGCCTGCTCTATAATGCATCCCACTCGAGCTAAACGCTCATTGACAGAACAAAAGCGCATCGACATAATAATGCCAAGTATATGTAGCACCGTCTCTATTATTAAAAAAAGTTTTCAATTGTTAGCTCGGGCTTAGTGTCAACATTAATTAAGGGGTTTTTAAGTTCTACATAATAAACAGCTTCAATATTTTTTTCATAACTTAGTGAACAGCAATTAACATTATTTTATGACAGTATTGACATAACGCGATTCCGCGACCGATTTATTTCATATGGAAAACCAAGTTAAAATTATATAGGTACTTAAATATTGGTTTACGCCCTATACTACGAACGTATTTAAATTACATCTATTCTTTTACATTGTCATGGTGCATTGCCAGTGTTAGGTAGACACCAGACTCTCCGATCGATAGCAGGATAACAATGATAAATTGGTAATAAAGCCAGACAAACAAATAGGTACTGAATAGATAGTTTCCGATACAATCCTATTGCTGGATAATCTTGATCAGTAGTTGAAATTTTGCGCCTCCATTTCCGCCCGTACTTTCGCGCTATCCGGCCAGAAGAGCAACAGGCACCCCGACACTGAAATAACCAATTAACCAATAACATACAATTTACGTAATTATTGCATTATTTTGTCGACTGTTTACTGTGAGCATCTTAAAGATCTTCGCACATTATAACCAGAGATCGGACAAATGTGCGTCATTGTACCTATGCAAC
>JALPQI010009152.1:0-40367 GCA_025490895.1 Thaumatotibia leucotreta
TAGGTACTCGCGTATTGGTGCGAGAAAATTGCATAGAAAGTAAGTCTTGTAAGGTAGAGTCGAGTTTATAGCTAAGTATACAATTAATATACCGGTACACTATTCACACAGTTTAAGGGGATTAAAGTTAATAAATTAGATGTTACTAAATCTTGAAAATTTCTGTTTTATAATATCGAAAACCTTTTATTAAACAATAATTTATATACATAAATCGAACTAAATCTAACTTACGCTACCCTTTATCTAAAATTGGCCCTTGTATATGTTGCCCTTTTTTACTATTGGCAGACAAATAATAAATATGTAATTGGCAATATGACTGTTTGGTCACAATAAAGAGCGGTAGGTGATAGTACGTTACTGTCAATTAGGTATGTTATTATAATTACCAATTGATTACAGATAATACAATCAGTTATCATAAAATTAATAGTATCGTGTATTAATTATTTAGATACGCCGTATTTGTTTAATAGCTTTCGATGTCTTGTTCCAAATAATGTAGCTATAGAAACTGATAACAACAGATAAATCGATTGGCATTAAAATTCTAGATATTGATTATTGTACCTAATTACATAAATCAATAACATTTAATACATTCAATATAAATTTGACACACTAGAAAACATGCCAGTTGTAATAGCTATTCTTGTGGTATTATTTGCTAAAAAAACCGGCTAAGAGAATGCCGGGGCCATGCTCAGTGTAGGGTTATTCAAACACGGCTGGGCCGATTATGTTCAAAGTAGTTTTATTTTATAGTTATTTGTTTTACTAGGGAGTAGGGAGCAAAGTGATTGTTTAACCCTCGTGCAAATATTGAAACCCGAGCAAGCAAAAGATTCCAGAATTTCATAAAATGGAATCTTGAGCGATGCGAGGGTTTTAAGGCACGAGAGTTGAACAAGCTTTGCTGCCGAGTGAAACACAACATTTTTCACCACACTAAAGCGAGGAAACATGTGAAATAAAACTCAAACATAACAAATTAGAGGGTATTTATTTGCAAGTTCTCAACTTCCAAAAAATAAACAAATCAACAAATAATAAAACAATAACCTCAAATATTTATCTTGACGTAGCTTGTAATTTTAAAAGAAAAAAATATTCGGATCCGTTCTGAAATTTGCGTAGTGAAAACACTTTCATTTTCCTATTGTTTTTATTTGTCGTATTTTTAGAACTTTTAATTAAAAGCCTTTTACAACAAAATGTGGTATTTAATTTGGATTTTAGCATATTGAATATAATATTATGAAAGGTTCATGTGTATGAATCTGTTTGAAACTATTGAGTTTTCGAACGTACTGTCTGTCAAAAAGCTTATTGCACTCTCAGGCCGTATAAGATATTGCTTTAGTCTATTCAGAAGATTAAAAAAAAATACTTTAACCTCTAGAGATTAAAACACAGTTTTGCGCTCTGAAATTGAAGGACAAACAGCGTGTTTACGAGCAGTGTGGTGAAAAAGTTTTTTTTTTGTGACGAAGGTAGACAACTGAGCTCTCAGCCCACCTGATGCAGCTCCCCCAGCTCACCTGATGGACAGCGGGAACTGAGGCCCATATAGTGACCAAAAATAGCATACCCTGAGGACCTAGATGGATTGCCTCAATGCCAGTAATTACACCGGCTATTTTACCCCCAAACCGGAACACAGTACTAACTATTTAGCGGCAGGTTAACGGGTAAGACGGTGGTAGCTATCAGGGCGGACCCTGCACGAGCTCCTACCGCCACCAGTAGAAAGTATTTTATAAGCCATTAATTAATGATTTCTTTCATATTTTTTGGCCACATCGGTTAAAAGTTAGAGGGGGACACATTTTTATTCTGCATCGGTTATCTCCGAAAATATTGACTTTAGAGAAAACGTTATGTTAGAACCTTTATTTTTTTTCGAAAGACCTATTCAGCGATATCCCACACTATAGGATTACAGTAAAATAAAAAAAATCATCTTCACTTTACTATTAGTATTTTTATTCTACCACTTTGTTGACGAGATTAATATGTAGGTACCTGTACCAAATTGCAAGTTTCTTTCTAGTAGTAACGGCCACTGAGATATGCTGCGAACAGACAGACAGACATGGTGAGGCTATAAGGGTTCCTAGTTTACTACGGGACCATAAAAACAACGATACCTGCAATAATCATGGTTTTACAGAATAAGGAGTCAAATGTGACCTTTGGAATGAATTCTGAACTTAGTTTTCATAACTAATTTCAAAAAATGAAAATAAGAACACAACACCAACTTAAATTAACACAACATGTAGCCGTACCATGAGCTGCCGCCGCGTTATTAACGCGGGCTTATTTTTAGGTGCATTCAGACCAAACGAGCATTCGCTATTCTATCCCCCACTCTACGAAATCAACGATTCACGTTTTGTGTAACGATCGAATTTCGTAGAGTAGGGGGTTAGAATAGCGAATGCTCGTTTCGTCTGAATGCAACCCTATATCCGGCTCGTTCGCAGCAAAATGCGAATATCTACGAGCGGAATGGGTAGATAGATAAAGATACCAATGATCACCTTTGCACACTCGTATCGTACGATGTTTTTCAACACAGTTGCGAGGAAAAACTGACCTTTAGTAACATTTTTACTAACCATTGTCGCTACGTAATCACTACATATAGTTAATTAGGTTTTCTCCCACGTTCAAAGTTTTTTTATATAATAGAATAGGTAGTCATTATTTTATTCTTGTTCCTTACTTGAAGTACACATTTTACATAATATATACAAGAGGTTAACTCTTTGGTCGATTAAGAAAACATAACCTGAGTATTTGAGTACATTAAAGTTCATCATCTACGCCATAATCCTTACAATTGTTTACAGGTCGGGTTATATTATTACCGCACAAGAACGACAACCTAATTATTAGTTTAAAAGCGCTTCAGTAATACCTAACGTTAAGAGCAAATGGATTGAAAAATGTATTTATAGTATTATGTAGCTATTTAACTATATTAAATAAGTAAATTAATAAAAATAGTGCTTATAACCAGAGATCGGAAAAATGTGCGTCATTGTTCACAAGAATGTGGATATGAATTCATGTAATTATCAATCGTGGATTATGAAGACACCTCACAATATAATGTTATTTAAAATATAATATTTTGGCAAAAATGACACACATGCGTTATAAGACTTTACATTAACAATGGAAGGGTTTCTGTCACTATCTACTAAAGGTTTATGTCTTTGAAAGCCACAGAGTATGCAAGATGGTTTGGGTCATTTAGTTATTGGTTTCATAAACGCGTACGCGTAATTGTCTTTAATTCGTCCAATGTGATCTATATACCTAGACATTTTTATAGTATAAACGAAGAATTGTCAAATTGAAACATCAATATAAACCTTAACCAATGCTACGTATCTTATCTTCATAAATATGCCAACCTGTAGCTATTTGCTTTCATAGGTAGGTACTTTATATTGACATTTTCATACAGCACAAAATTTCCATCACTACAGCTTTGTTCTTATTCTTTGGGTACTATGCCCATACATGAAATAAGAAGAGCTACCTATGTGTCAATTTGTATAATATCACTTTCATTGCAAGTACACAAATACAGCATAATTATTATACATTTTATTTTCAATGTTGCCTTTTGTCAATTCCTCGCTTGAAACCCGTATTTTAGAATAATCATGAAATGGTTGTAATCAAAATTACGTAGCTTATTTATTTAGGTATCCTGTTTAATTCTTAACTACACTTCGGGCACATGATAGCGTTGTTATTTACTTACCTATTCCATTGAAATTTGTCCGACGTTCAATTTGTTTGTTAAAGAAACAGCCCACCGGCCAAGAGCATGTCAGGCCATCCTCAGTATAGGGTTCCGTAGTTATTCGCAAACGGCTGGGCCGATTATGTTCAAAATAGTTTTATTTTAAAGTGTTCTATAAGTATTCATGATTTTTTTCATATTTTTGGATATGGTCGGATCAAAAGTTAGAGAAAAAATTGACTTAAGAAAAAAACTTTCTACTAAGACCCTTATTCTTTTTAAGAGACCTATTCAATGCCCCACAAAATATGATTACAGCATATAAAAAAATCGTCCCCACTTGACCAGTTGCGGAGGTAGGTCCCGGTTTTTTTTTTTTTGGATTTTATTCTACTACTTTGTCGGCATGATTAATATGTATACCTGTGTCACGTCTAATAATATGTATACATTTTGGAACGTATGTCCAAGGCATAAGGATCAAAATCGTATACATGTTATTAGAGCCGACCGTACCAAATTGCAGATTTCTAGTACTAACGGCCACTGAGCTATGCTGCGGACAGACAGACGGACATGACAAAACTATAACGGTTCCTTGTTCACTACGGAACCCTAAAAACAGCATTCACAAAATTTAAATAGGAATTCCTCTTATATTTATCTATTTACGCTGTTTAAGGTACAAATGTGAATTGGGGGGAAAACTGAATTCGTTAGTAAATAAGGGGTGTAACATTTAAATTGATTTGGCGATGACATCGTGGTACTAACTTAATCGATATCATAACGATAGCGACGTACAAAGTCGCGGAAGTCCTGCCCGACGTGTGTGGGCCCTTTGATATCAACCGTTCGAGTTTGCTCGTCAGTAAACTAATTAAACACGACCTGGAGCTCTATTGCTATGAATTAGAGTGTCACATCCCGCGTTAAAATAATAGTGGCTGCATGTGAACGATGGTTATGATTTAATTTAAATTGAGAACGTCGGAAGTGGTCGGCTTGTTCGCAAATCCAATATGGCGGTAACGTTTGACAAGCCGCGTTTGATGCCCATTTTAATTGTTACATTTCCGCGGGCTTTTTTGAAGTTAGTCTTTGATTTTATAATATTTTTTATGAATTTTATGATGTAACAAAACGTTTATTCGGTCATTTATATTTTCAAAGAATTTGGTTAGATGTTTTTTGTGATATTATTTCACCAACAAATTACTTTAGTGAGATGTTTGAAATATTATTTTATCATGTCGCTGCCCTAATTAACAGAGATAAATTCATATATGGAAGAGTCTGTCATCACATATCAGAGAATGAATATGACTTATTTTAAGGTTAAGTAAGCATGATCGCTCGCTCCCATCAATGATCACTGCATAGTTGCGTATTCCATGGAATACGCAACTATGCAGCTTCCATGGAAGCTTCCTGCTAATTTGCACATTGTTATATATTCATGAAATAATGATTTCTACCTAATATTTAAGCAGTCGTATAAACACTATTAATTTAAGGTGATTTGAGTAATTGATTCATATTTAATTTCACTTTTTGCAAGACAGCTCTTTCTTATTGGCGTCATTTGACGCCCTAAATAATGAAACCATGTTGTAAGTACTAACGTTTAAGTAAACATTCTACGATTAATGTCATATTAACACTTTGACTACCCACTAAAAACCTTGTGACAGTCTAATAATAAAAGTAATAATTTTTTTTTAAGTATAGGTAAACGAGTCGTCACACTGCTATTATATTACAACCCCACTGAATTCTCATGAATGCTGATGGATTAGGAAAAACCCTATTGGAATTAAATGTTCTCAATAAACAAGCAGACACATTTTTGGGCTCAATAATTATGCATAAGTTACGTTTAAGTTTATTGACCACAGAAAATACTACTGGAAATACAACTTCAACTGCGATACAATCATCGTACTGGCTCAGCGGTCGTAATAAAATTCGACAAAAAGGTTGAGTAAGGTATGTGTAGCAATGTACCGAGGAGAAGTTTCATAAGTTGCGAAACTTCTATAGAGAATATTCTCGGCAATCTAATTTTTACAAGCAAGCTAATCATGCTAAAACCGTTGTACATAGGTACATACCTTTCAAGGTATATTTTACGCCTTATTTACTCAATTATGAAATACATTATTCTTCATAACACTATTTTATAAGTTCTCATGGAAACATTCTCATTGAGAACTTACTCTTACATTCTCATGAAAATTCTTGGAAATTTCCGAGTATATTCCCGCAATTTTGAGATTGTTCTGCAACTTGTACATTGCTAGGTATGTGATGAAGAGTTCACGTAGTTAACCCTTTACCGCATGGATTTTTTTGATGTGTTTGAAAAAAATATATGTTATTATAAATGTGAAATATAGGCTTAGAAAAATAATGAAAAAAACATATAAATGTTTTTAATTACTTTATTTTAGAAAAACAATTGCGGGCAAATCTGGAACAATATGCAATCTTGGCTAGAATCATATACTAGACAAATTTGGAACAATATGAGGTCATGACCAGTATAGTACCTATTGCCCAAAACGTAAAAAAAAACTTCATATTCTAACAACAATATTTATACTGCCGCGACGTGTAGGTGTAAAATATACTCTAGTATACTCGGCCATCAAAACTCCAGTAAAGGCATATATGTATTTTCTCATCTCTGTGACATGCTGCGCCTCCACAACAACCAGCTATTGATGCAACTTAGGTCTACTAAGTGGAAAAACAGCCTGTGGTGCCACTTTTTGCTCCATACTTTTATTCTGTAAAATCCCAACATCGCGTCTAGAAGATCTACACCTCCCATGCATACAGTTCCAAATATGAAGATTAGTATTCTTTGACTAGACTGCATGTTGTGCCACATTTGTCTTAGTTCAAAAAGCCGTGAATGCATTATGTTCCGAATATGGAACAAAATTTAATTAAATAAATCAATGTAATGTAAATATAATTACTTACGTCGACTGCCGTAAAAATGTTGGGGATTCATGTCACTGTATATTAACAACTATAAATTCACCAAAACTTTGATTTATGTTTAATAAAACTGCGTCCAAAAAACGGCTGCCTTGCTCTGTTCACAGAATCACTGCAACTGACTTTCTACAATCATTTTTTGTAACATTGCGAAAGATTCCTTGTTTAATAACTACCCTAATGGGTAATTTATATATCTAGCTAGTATTTAAATGTAAAGTTGATACACAGATAATGTGTTAAAATAGTGTAGTAGTTGAAAATATCGAGCGTGCCAAATTTGTCACGATATGCGGTAAAGGGTTAAAAAATATATGTATATCAATGACCGATGACACTGTTGTCGAAGCAAAACCAAGTTTATAATTTATTCCCCTCGCAGTTGTAGTTTTTATCGTGTGGCAGCGAAAGTGTTAGCTATGTAACTGTGCCACATTAAGTATTTGTCGTAATTGACCAGCCGATCGATTATCGTGGCGACACTATGTCTGCCGTGCCGTGCAGTGGTCGAGTCATCTTTTTTACATGTGTAACTCACTTTACCCGTGGCTTTGTTCTTCTAGAAAGCATTACATAACCCTGATAACTCTATAACATCCCCGTATAACACTATTATTCGCACGGTAAAAATTCAGATTTATCTATCTTGAGGCCTTCATGCTCTTATTCACGCCGAGGCTTGTATAGTGCTTTTCTCAAACTTGCAATGAAAGGAAATTAAAACAAATTATCTATTTAATAAACGAAACACGTTTCTGATCGAAAACCGGCTATTATGTCACGTAGGTAATTACAATATTTATTTTCATTATATAATCTGAGAAAAAGACAGTTTTAAAATCTGTTCGAGCGTCTATTCGTGATCGTGTCATTCGCGTCTAGACTCGTGGAACATACATAAAAAATTATTTCGTCGAATTGTTAACCTCTTCTTTTTATTGACCCCGGTTAAATAAAAAAGGGCGGCTTTTTTAAATTGTACCGTTAAGTAAATGCTATCTTGAATCACTTATACTGTTTACTTATCTAAGATACAATAATAAGGACAGCTTTATTTTACATCTTCGCGATTATCTTGTTTACTCAATCAATCCTGCTGCTAACTGTACATATTACGGTTGCGTACAATGAGTGATTAATTTCAAATCGTGATCTGGCTTTTCAGATAGTAAAACTATTTAATACAATTTGAATAAGTAGCACCATTAATTATGAAATAACAATAATAACTAGGTGAGTCGTCTCAGCGGGGAGTTGATGAAAAATCGATGGTAAAGAAGATCGATACGATTATCGATTAACTTTCTACTAATAGATCGATTTATCAATAGGAATTATTACGTAATATTTTGTTTAGTGCTACTACTACCAAGTATTTTGTGTTCTATATTGAAAGTTTTATTAGTAGGTACCCCTACTACGATTTGTCTCTAATTGTCTTCCGTATCGGTGTTATGTTTTCAAGGCACAGATGACATAATACGTAAAAAAAAACATAAATACGGGCTTAATGATAATAAATACCAATCGATAAATAGCCAATATAAAAAAATGCGAATTATTAACCATTGTAATAAAATAAAATTATCATGACTCCGTCCCTCACCAGTAAAGCACGACCCCTTTTAAATGTTTGAAATTAATTAATATGCGCGATAGAATCCGTTTAAATAGATTTTTCTCAAACTTGCAATGTGACGTTACGTAGGTACTTCAACTTGGACCAGAAAGTACCTACCTACTATGTCGCTGATTCAATAACTGAACTTGATATGTTATGGCATTTCATAGCTACTAGTCCTAGGACTGCAAAGCAACAGAATTAACCTGATTGAAATAGTAACATACCGGAAGGTGACAGACGAAATGAGATTACAATATGCCACATGGCATTTCACCTTAAAAAAAACATCGAACTAATGTCAATGTCACTGGGTAAAATATTACCTACTCAATACAGTAAAAAAAATTACAAGTAGGTAATTCGATTTTATTTCAATATTATTAATATTTTTTGAAGTATTGTAAAATTGACTTCAGATTTTTTTATTTCATTGCAAGTTTGACAAAAGCACTATACTTGCTTCGCTTGGAAACCAAACTTAGCAGCCTTATATCTCTATTCTACGTAGCCTGCAAAGTTTGGTTTCCCAGCGTCTGCAGTAATGTGCTATTTCACGAATAACTATCGCGGTAACCAAAGACATTGTTAATATTGTAACGATTGAGACGAACGTGTTTATGAAATATTCTTAGTTTCATATCATTATATTTTAAATGTCAAGAGTATGTTTAATATAATTGTACCTTTATTCAATGTGTAAACTAATCGAGTCCTCATTGTAGTTTACCGTAAAAAAATCCTTAGTTGCTCGTAAGTGTAGGTAACATTTGTATTGATTGAAATAGTTGAAAAATTATTAAATAAAGTGTATATTTATGCAAGTTCTCAGCACTTAAGTTTTGGTACCGAGAAGGAATTAATATTTTGCGAAAACCCACGAAGAGCTTGGGTAACTAAATTGTTTAGTAATTGATTTACTTACTTTGATTATTCTTAACATTAACACGTTTTTGACGTAGAGTACTCATGTTTGAAAGTTGGTACTTTACGCTAAAAACAATATGTTAACCTACATATGTATTGTATCGAAAAATGGCTTAGCTATGATAACATCTGACCTTGTCTTGTCAGATTACCTGAAAGCTTAATTCGTGCTCAGTTCACAGCTGTACAACTTCTCGTTAATTTAGCAAATCTCATGATAGTGGAATACTTACTTAGTATATTAACTTTTATTTAAAAATTCAAAGATTTATAGCATATCCTAATTTCAAAAAATGTCCTTTAACTCAGACTGTACATTTCTACTCCAATTTCTAAATGATTAAGTAGGCACTACTTAGGTATTCGGCACAAATATGGCTGGCTTTCCATAGCATTTGACGTCTTTGACACATATTGTGAAATCCTAATTTTTACACTAATACTAATAAATATCAATAATTTAAACTAAAAATGTATGTCAAAGACCAAGATTCCTAAAAGTGCGTTATTATGAAATAATGCAAGTTGTTAGGTTTGTTTACTTTTTTTCCGTTTCTACTGACAAATGGCATATTAGCCAAAAATCTATGTTACCAGCATACCATGATCTCAAAACCCAGGTTCTAGAAATGATGAACAATTACATATTATGATGTGATTATAGTTTAAACTAGTGGTTAACCTAATTTGATGTGAATTGAGTCAAGACTTGATATAGGAGTTAATTTACTAACTCCTATATCAATGTTTATGATATTAAACATTATAATTATGTATTGCCTATTATAACATTTGTTCCGGCTATTGCTGGCCATTATAAAAGGTATCGATTTACCGTGAGAACGCCACCACGCGTCAGTTACTAAAGTAACGCTATTCTTTAATATTTTATATCTATATCTTTTCTTCTGTAAATACTTAATACGATTGTCGACAGAACAAAATGTCAAGTTTAAAGTATTAATGGCGATTGAAAACTGATAGTGATAATGGAACATTACAATTTCGAACTTGGAAACTCTGATCTGAGCAAGAAAATAATGAATGCGGGCAGTGGGTGAACAAAGGATGCCTACTTGTTAAGTCCTTAGGTAATGTACGTCGATGTCTGTTTGGTGTACCAAATAAATAAATGTAAAATACTACTATAGCCACATGGTAGCTATAAGACAATCTTGAAATATTTAATTTTAATTAAATTGTCAAAAAATACATCTTAAAAGAATATATATACATACTTACATATAAAAAATATGGTCAAACTTCGAGCCCAACGGTAATGTGCCCAGAAGGCTGGCTGCATTTCCATGCTGAATAGCAATGCTCAAGCGCTGAGCAAGAAAGGTGCCAGCCGTCTGGTCAGCGGTAGCTTCAATCAAGCGGTTGCCAAAATTGAGTGGGCTCCAGGTCCCCAAGGTTCGAGGGTCTCTACCCCAAACGGCTCAAACATGCAACCGGAATCTAGGGCTGCATATTTGCGCCGCTTGAGGTTTTCAGCCGCCTCGGCAGCCGCTCCAGCTTGTAGCGAAGTTCTTGGAAGATGGGACGGCGCCAGAGTATCTTGAAATTGATACTGCAGAAAAAAATTTTGTTCGGCCAAATGGTTGGACGTATATCCACACAAATGGCGATGAGATGACACATTGACAGTACATTACCGAAGTGATTTTAGGATATTTTTCACCACGTTGATTCACGAATCAATGTGGCGAAAAAAAATGGTGATGGTCAAATTTTCGATAGGAACAACATGAGAGACAGTAAAATAATAGACATATACTGTTAGGCTGACGAGGTAACGAGGTTTATCATTAATTCTATTGTAATTGTGCCATTTAGTTTCGTCCCAAAAAAGTTGTTCAACGTGATCAACTTCATCATTTTTTGTTGTTAGAAATCACCGATTATGATTTAAATAATATGACAGTAAAAGTGATTTCACACATTTGGTATTATTGGTATACTTATAAGGATATCTTTTAAATTGCGTACAAATAATAATAACATGTGTCATTGACACCTTGCAAGCAGTTGTAAGGACTGAAAGTATGCACGTGGGATATAAAACATAAACACAGCCTGCGTCGTTTGATGATATTTCACTCGCACATTCAATGTTATTAATAGAATAAACACTCGCACAGATAAAAGTCTGCAAACCCCTACCGATCGATATACTTGTCGACGTGTGTAGATGTAATTGTATGAGTATAGATCGACACGTTCGGTGGTACAACATGTTTCTGCCATGAGCTTTGTTTCAATTTAGTGTGGTTAGGGTTGCCGGTTAAAAGCTAAGCTACATTCAAACGAATCAGTCGAAAAATATGAAATGCAAAATATCCGCACATGGAGAAAGGTAACAAAATATTTGCAGAAAACTTGTTCTAAAGAAAGATGCGTCATTTGCATACGCTATCCCGTTTAGAGTTAAGTGACTTTATTACCGTCAATCGGCAGTCGTTAGCACTTAATGGCTATCAACAGTCATCTCGATCTCCTCAAGTACCAACCGCGTCCAATTTAAAAACCACGATCAATTTAACGAGCCATAACTACAAATATCTCAAATTATAACACATTAACAATAACTGACATTGCCTCATTGCCGCGTCGATATCAGAACCCCACATAAACAACGTCAAAGCAACTGAGGGCGCAACCCTAATATCTCTTTGCAATAAAAATCAATCAGCATTCACCGATGAGACTCACACCAATTGAAAAATGCCTTTATTCCATAATCAACCGTATAATTTATGAGGTAAGGTTCAGTTTACTTTGCTGGTCGCGGTTGTGTGAGTAAGTACAGTTAAGTCGACAAGATGAGTTGCTATTGGCACAAGATACAGCACGGTTTTATTGTAGCGTTCAAGCGCGATTGTACTTTTCATTGTTTCTTTACCGATTTGACTAAATGCTTTATTTTTAGGGGTGGTGCACGTACATTTTTCATTTTAAAAACTCTAAATGATTATCACATTAAACATTGGGGATTTTGTGTGACTTATGGTTATCGATGTTTTTTTCTTGTTTAATTTAGTAAGCAAGTACCTAGTTTAGGAATTATGTTACATTTCAAAATCGACTGCAAGGGGTTTACTTCGTAATAATTGTTTCAGTCGTAATAGGTAGGTACCTATAAAACAAGCAATTAGTTTTGAAACTTTTTTTACATGATGTTCATAAAATTTAAGTAAGAATGTAGGTAGGTGTGTTTATCCAGATATACATGCATAAAAGGTGCCACTTAAGAATGAAACAATTAATACCCAACAAAACTGTTTAGATTCCCACTTTGTTTGTTTGTTCACCGCGCAATTAGCGCTTAAGTGGAGCTAAATCAATCTCTCAATACCGCATGTGTTGCAGGAAACATCAAACAGCATCAAACGCCGCGCTGCCATTAAACCGATCCGATCATAAAAACAAACATGACACACTATTTCCGGACCTGAACAGAAAAGGATACACATGAGCGAAGACACCGAGAAAGAAAGAGACATGCAAACCATCGCCTACAACACACCCAACGTGATAGAACAAGCCGACAGCAGACTCATAGAAGCTCACAATTTCTGCGATACGAATTATCTAGATAGCGAAAGAATAGAAGTAGACGATGATAAAGAACTAGTTATAGCCGACGAATCTCGAGAAGACCAAATAGATGATAATAATCAGAATATAGATGTAGGAACAGAAGAGAAAGTACAAGATTTTGAGCTATCATGGCATCCCCATGTTTATGGTAAGCCACCGAAAAAGCCTACACCGCATTCGATAGAGTATATATTAGGGTTAAATCAGAAGTCGACTGTCAGTCAGTTGATGAGTGTGAAGAGATTCGAGGTGAAGAAGCACCTGTACAAGAGTGCGCAGGTGCAGACGGAGCGAGTGATGAGTGTGCATAAAAACAAGCTGCAGGAGCAGCTGCTGCAGAGAGTGAGAACTAGTGAGTGCGAGTTTGTGAAGGACGAGCCGCTGAACCTGTCTGTACCGAAGAGGGAGTGGGAAGAAGAGAAAAAAGGTGAGTTTACGTATAAAAAAACTATACATACGAGTAGGAAAAGCTGAGCATCTTTCCTTGGGTGACGTCACGTCTATCAGCATGCATACCTATGTATTTTTATTTAACTGGCCAAATAGTATGAGATATGTAAGCATGGGTACGTGTGCTGAAAGCTGGACGCGGCCTCATAAAAATCGCTACTTTTAATTGATGAAAAGCATTATGTAGCTATGTATGATATGTTGTTGCTGACAGATGTGATTTTATCCTAATGTTACTTAATAACTGATGCGTTATTTTATTATCGATAATATATATAATTATACGGGTTTGGCAAACTTCAACGTACTCCAATTGTCGTCAAACATAATTGGTCGGAGTAGTCGATCGGATTTGTATTGACGAACACAATGTGGATTTATATGGATTGACTACAATTTAATTTACAAATACAAATAATTTATTCGTGGCAAATATAACAAGCATGACAGGACACAACAAAACAGACAAATTCAGCATTTAATATTATTCCACGAAATGGCACGGAACAAGTATATGGTAATCAAAATTAAATGTTGTGCATATTGAATACATCTAAATCTCGTATATCGTCCTATTACTGCAAATACCAGTTGTCTGCACAAATCAGGTTTTGGCAGAATCAATTTAATTATCATTATAGTTAAATTCATTATCGATTGACATAATACGTGCACATAGCTGGTATTTGCAGCAATAGGACGATATATGCCATGCCCAGTTAGGGCAGAGAATCTTACGTATGCAAACGTTTTTCTCAATACGTAGAATTTAGACTTTATGTTGGCAACTAGTAAATATTGTAAGAAGACAAATAAATAGATAGTTAACTTAATTAAACTATAAATATGCATTGAGCCATCAAACAAGTGGTTGGTAGTCTTGCATTGCTACTTCATGCGTGCGTCTAGCCGATAAGGCTGGGGTTAAGAGCATACCGGAGCTGTGATGATTTTCAGATTTAAGGATATACCGGTTGTACTCAGGTTGTAAATTTAATGCGGGTGAATATATAAAAGACGTATTTTACTCCGAATTACAAATATTTTTAATTCGACATTTTTTGGCCTGCTATAATGCAGCACATTCGAGTTGAATGCCCATTGCACACAACAGGTAATTTCCAATTCCAAGGTCAATATTTAGTACAGCTACAGCTGCCTTCAAATATTATGGGCATGACAATAAAGGCCTGCTCAGACATTGACAAATATATATGTTAGCAATAAAATGTAAAATTGGTGGAGTCGTGTTCCTGAAAAAATCTATTTAGTACCTAATTATTACATCTTTAATTAATCCTATATCCGATTTGATTTATCCCTCGTATTAAATTTCTGTACGTACCTTATTATTTATTATATTTATCGTGTTAACGATGTTAGCATATTAACCTGTATAAGGATGACGGATTCAAAGACCTGGAGCACGAGATTTGTTTAGGAGTGTTTCCTCCTTCAAAACTAAGCCAATTGTAATGAATGTTCTATTTATTGTATGTTTCACTTAAATTCATAAAACGATCATGGCTATATATGATAATCACATGAACTAAACATAACTCTACAAGGAGGAGTGAAGTGCACTTCACAGTTTCCTTCTTGGTTTTAGCAATAATTTTTCCACCTTTTTTTTTCTTTATCTTAAATATATGTGTCGGACTGTTTTGCGTTGTTTGTGAATATATTAATTACCTATGAAATGGGCGTTTTGTATGGGGGATTTTGAGGACAGTCTATTTCCCATAAAATAAATTTTGTGTATTATTTTGAACACTTCTAATGTGTATTTTTAATTCTTCTGTATTTCATAAAACTAGGTAGGTACTATCATAAAACACGTATTCGAAACGTATCATTCAGCAGCATAAATATTGCAAGAGTTGTTATTAAGGCTTATTTTTGAACATCAATTAAGACGGAAAAACTATTCTTAGTGTGAAAAAACCTTTGTCACACAGTGCACTGCTGAAAAAAACCTATACCTATGTGACTATTTAAATAATACAATTAGGGACTAACTAATGAACTAAACTGCCTATGAACAAAAACGCCAATTTCATAGGTAATAACCCGGTTTTTCCATTTTCTTTGTCAATATTCTGTTCGTTAAAGTTTAGGTTGAACATTTTTCTATAACTATTTACCATTTTTACATGTCTACATATACATAATTATGCTAAATGAATAAAATAATACACTCACGGTCAATGAAAACGGGTCAGGCGGATTTTTTCATAGTAAATACTGGAAACATGCTGATTTCAAATATTTAAAATAAATACTTATAATACAAGTGGAACCGTTTTTAACATCAGATTGTATTGGAAATTCCCTGAAGTTTTCACCCGACCCGAAAAGCTCGAAACTTTTTCGTCAGATGACTTCGTAGATATAAAAATAGCAACTCATGATTAAAAAACTCGATTTACCATACATTTTAGGTGGTTATCTTAAACGGGCTACATTTTGTCTATACAAACCGCATTGTAATAATAATAATTTGCATTATTTTCTATGAAAAAAACCACCTGACCCGTTTTCATTGCCGGAGTGTGTATTATCTATCTTAAAGAGGATTGACTATGCGAGACTTGGCCTTACTTCAATACTCATTATTCGTTATACTACCTAGGTATATTTAAATATATCTAATAGCTCGCCGAAAGGGTTCCAGTAAAATCATGTAGGATTTTACTAGATAGGTACCCTAAAGGAACTGAATATGATTATTTTGTGATTTACTAGTGGTTATAAAATGTTGTAATTTTTAAAAGTGTTTCTTTTGTCATAATAAATAATAAAGTAAAACTATCAAATTTTCCCCCATCAATACTTGATCGAAAAGACACAATAATAATATTTGATTTTTCTATGATAAACCTTCAAACAGGCCTTGCACAATTAACGGGAATTGCGAATTATGCAGTAATTCTATGCATAAGCAACTGTAAACTATTTATTTATTAATATGCAGTTTATTTTAAACCTATTCCAAGAACTGAATAAACTAAATAAATATCTAATATCCTTCTTCGCCTATCGTTTATCTGCACTGAATTAGCCCGAGAGCCACTCTAACCACAATTAACCTTTCAAGAAACACTACGCTGTACTTAATCAATCAGCATTAATGCGTCTGATATACCGACATTCTAATTTTATATCATCACCTCCCATGCGTGCCTTAACACCTATTAGACGAGGACATCCAATAAACTTATAGTACATTAGACCAAAGGGTTCTGAGGTACTGGATCGGTATATCGTTACATTTTAATAGAGCTCATACTTTGTTTCTTATTTGCACTCGATAAATTAAAGTAGTATTGTATTTTGCTCCTTATTACCAGCTGATTAGGTATTGAAGGTGTTTCTTGGTTGCATATGAGATCGTGTAGGCAGTAATTTGAACGTAGAATGTCCAAGCAATAAGCTATTGGTCGATGCAGCTGTGGTGGCCGCGTCAGGATTGCCAACTTATTTTTAGAAGTAAATTTGTACAGATTAATGGCAGTTGAGATGTTAATATGGGTTTATTGTCGCAATCGAAAATGGAACGCTTATTACCTGCTTTGTTTTCTTTTACATTGCTTGTTTTATCATCGAGGTTCTGTGCAAGAGATCTTACTTATGCATGAATCAGAAAATTTAGTTTGGTAGGTGAATATATTTTTCAAACTTTATCTTCTAACGTTATAGCGTCTTCTATATAAATATGTAAATGATACTTAATGTATGGTGACAGATTTGTAACCTACTACAAATTTACCTACATATTGATTATTATGGTGTCTCATATTTTACGAGTTTTAGAAATTAATAACGCATACCCCCTAAATCGGTTTCTTTTACCTCAAAACACACTGAAAAAAATTCAGTTAATTTCTGTAACTGCAACCCGTGCCGACTTTCATGCGGCACGGGTTGCTTTTCAAATCGACCTAGTCCCACGGTAAGCTCAATTAAGGCTTGTGATGTGGGTACCAAGGGCCAAGCGACGATATATATAATAGATAGATACACATAGATAAATACTTATATACATAGACAGCCATGACCAAGGAACAAATATTTGTGATAAATAAATACACAAATAATGCCCTCGCCGGGATTCGAACCCGGAACTTCCAGCTTCGTAGGCAGGGTCACTACCAACTAGGCTACGGAGGCTGACAATATACAATGTATGAAAATGACCAAAATTTTTTCTCGTTTTTTTATTTTTTTCGATGGCATTCACTTATACTACTATCTTATAAACATTTTATCATAAAATTAACTTGATGAAAACAGAAAAACAATACATTATTGTCAACTTACTGTCTGACTAATTTTTTTCATAGTAATTTGTATGGGAATTTCAGATGAAAGTCGGCACGGGTTCCTGTTACAGGAATGAGCTGATTTTTTTTTCAGAGTGTTTTGGGGTTAAAAAGCCGATTTAGGGGGTATGTTATATGTTATTCATTTCTAAAATTCGCAAAATATGGGACACCCTATTGATTATTTATCATGCATCATGTATTGTATTGGAAGCCTAATATATTTTATAATTGTGCTTGTATATAATAATTTTTTATACATGGGTAATGGGTCGGCCTATTTTTTTCAGTTTGACGTACTCAAGGTTTAAAGCCTCGAAAGGGTTTGAAACATCGGAATGTGCTCATAATTTATCGATGTGTACACTTTATAGTGAACTTCTCAAAAAATTTTACTACTTAATATAAACAGTGATTAACTTTTATCAGAATAAAATTGAATTAAGCTAGAATTGCTTAGTAATTATTAATCTATATATATAAACGGCAATGTCCTGACTGACTGACTGACTGACTGACTGACTGACTTAAATCAACGCACAGCCCAAACCGCTGGTCCTAGAGAGTTCAAACTTGGCATGTACAATCTTTGTAATGTTTAGAGGCGCACTAAGAACGGATTTTTGAAAATTCATCCCGTAAAGGGGTTAAATGGGGGGTTAAAGTTTGTATGGGGAAATAAGATTAGTTGGGCTATTTTATTCGAAACTTCACAGGAATGCTTTTAATAATAAACAAGTAAATACATGTTTCAGGTTTTTTGAAAATTCATCCCTTAAAGGGGTTAAATGAAGGGTTAAAGTTTGTATGGGGAAATAAGATTAGTTGGGCTATTTTATTCGAAACTTCACATGAATGTTTTTAACAATAAATAAGTAAACACGTATTTCAGGTTTTTTGAAAATTCATTCCCTATAGGGTTAAATGGAGGGTTAAAGTTTGTATGGGGAAATAAGATTAGTTGGGCTATTTTATTCGAAACTTCACAGGAATGTTTTTAATAATAAATAAGTAAACACATGTTTCAGGTTTTTTGAAAATTCATCCCTTAAAGGGGTTAAATGGAGGGTTAAAGTTTGTATGGGAAAATAAGATTGGTTTGGCTATTTTATTCGAAACTTCACATGAATGTTTTTAACAATATATAAGTAAACACGTATTTCAGGTTTTTTGAAAATTCATTCCGTATGGGGGTTAAATGGAGGGTTAAAGTTTGTATGGGGAAATAAGATTAGTTGGGCTATTTTATTCGAAACTTCACATGAATGTTTTTAACAATAAATAAGTAAACACGTGTTTCAGGTTTTTTGAAAATTCATTCCCTATGGGGGTTAAATGGAAGGTTAAAGTTTGTAAGAAGGAACCAGATTCGTCGGGCTATTTAATTCAAAACTTCATAGAAGTGTTCTTGCCAATGAAGATGTAGGTACTTATCTAAAAACCATGTTATATACGAGTAACATAGGTACGATGAATACGTAGATACTTTTAATATTAAATTTTGGTAAGTAATGCAGTTTGCTACATAAAAGGTCATTGTGAGGTTTTATTTTTTAAGTCTATAGACAAAACCATATTTATTTGTTTGTTCGTTAAAAATATCTACAATTTTGCATGGCGACATATGATTCAAATGTTTGTTTGTCAGCTCGCGGACAGTATATGTAGGTATAAGCAACGCGGGTACGCGGGCCGCCTCACTGTAAATTCAGCTTTCTAATTCGTGTAGTTTATTTGCAATTAAGTATTTAATTATGTCATACTAATATGCTGTTATTGAACAACTTCAAACAGAATGTAAAAACAGACTTCAAACAGAATGTAAAAAGGTAAGATTCTACTTAGGTTTAGGAAAGGTTAGAACTGCGACCCCACACACAGAAACGAACGGCTATCAAAGTAGGTTTTGGGTTAGATTAGAAATGCGACTCCACACAGAAACGAACGACTATCAAAGGAGGTTCAGGTTAGGTTTGAATAGTAACCCCACACAGCAACGAACGGCTTTGAAAGTATGTTTATGTTAGGTTTGAACTGCGACCCCACACATAAGCAAACGGCTATCAAAGTAGTTTAAGGTTAGGTTAAAACTGCGACCATTGCGATTCCACGCAGAAATGAACGGTTATTCAAATAGGTTTAGGTTAGGTTAAAAACTGTGACCCCACAGATAAGCAAACAGCTTTCAAAGTAGGTTCAGGTTAGGTTAGAACTGCGACCCCACACATAAGCAAACGGCTATCAAAGTAGGTTTAGGTTAAGTAAGAACTGCGACCAGTGCGACACCACACAGAAACGAACGGCTATTAAAATAGGTTTATGTTAGGGTAAAACTGTGACCCCACACATAAGTGAACAGCTATCAAAGAAGGTTTAGGTTAGGTTAGAACTGCGACCCCACACAAAAGCAAACGGCTATCAAAGTAGGTTTAGTTTAGGTTAGAACTGCGACCCCACACATAAACGAACAGCTATCAAAGTAGGTTTAGGTTAGGTTAGAATTGCGACCCCACACAAAAGCAAACGGCTATCAAAGCAGGTTTAGTTTAGGTTAGAACTGCGACTCCACACAAAAGAAAACTGCTATCAAAGTAGGTTAGGTTAGAACTACGACCCCACTTAAAAGCAAACAGCTATCAAAGTAGGTTTAGTTTAGGTTAGAACTGCGACCCCACACATAAGCGAACAGCTATCAAAGTAGGTTTAGGTTTGGTTAGAACTGCGACCCCACACATAAGCAAACGGCTATCAAAGCAGGTTTAGTTTAGGTTAGAACTGCGAGCCCACACAAAAGAAAACGGCTATCAAAGTAGGTTAGGTTAGAACTGCGACCCCACACAAAAGCAAACGGCTATCAAAGTAGGTTTAGTTTAGGTTAGAACTCCGACCCCACACAAAAGCAAATGGCTATCAAAGTAGGTTTAGGTTTGGTTAGAACTGCGACCAGTGCGACCCCACATAGAAACGAACGGCTATTAAAATATGTTTAAGTTAGGTTACAACTGTGACCACACACATAAGCAAACAGCTATCAAAGTAGGTTCAGGGTTAGTTTAGAACTGCGGAATTTGCGAAATTTAAACCAATGTTCACTATGGGACTCATTAGGAGGCTCAGAGTCACTCAACGAGCGATGGAGAGGGCAATGCTCGGGGTTTCTCTGCGAGATCGCATCAGGAATGACGAGATCCGCAGAAGAGCGAAAGTGACTGACGTAGCCCGAAGAATCGCCAGGTTGAAGTGGCAGTGGGCTGGCCATATTGCCCGGAGGACCGATGACCGGTGGGGTCGGCGTGTTCTCGAGTGGCGACCACGCACTGGACGGCGCAGCGTGGGAAGGCCCCCCACAAGATGGAGCGACGACCTTGTAAAGGTTGCGGGTGTCCAATGGATGCGGACAGCTCACGACCGATCTTTGTGGAACTCTCTGGGGGAGGCCTATGTCCAGCAGTGGACGTCAATTGGCTGATGATGATGATGATGATGATGATGAAACCAAACTAAAATAAGAACCCGTAAAGGAAAACCTCAAGCACCATTCAAAATTTCCTGATTAAAATTTACTGAAAACTATTCTTCGACAGAATGACTTGTCGATGAAATGAAAATACTTAAACCGTTGTCTTTGATACAACATTCGATTAAATGATTGTCGACAAGTCAAGGCGAAACCCAAAAAAATAATATCACAAATATTAAACTTATTTCGGCCACTTTTGAATCTCCTGAGAAAAAAAAAACAAAATAGGATTCATTATTTGCAGGAAACCGTGTAACATGCGTAATATATAACTACATACAATCGAAATGGCAACCTCCTTTTTTGAAGTCGGTTGAAAATTTTTTTTTTCATAGAAGTCCAAAATCTACGCGTGCGAAGCCGCGGGCAAAAGCTAGTGTGTCTATAAGTTTCAATAACACTGTTTATGGAATACATTTTCACTTATTCGATTTGTCTGTATTAAAGTACTTCCAATAAATCAGGTAAATAAAATGTATTATTGCTCTACTACTACTTTTGTATTTTATGCACACACTGAGGAGATTGGTTTTTAGTTTTAAAGGTCGTGAATGTAAAATTATATAAAATGTACTAACTATCCTTGGACTGTGTTCGCCATTCAACCATTCTGAACGACTTACCAACTTATTTATAGGGATATTTTGAGTAGCGATTAATTAAACAGATAATAATATGTAGATATAATGCAACTTATTATTCGGGTACTTGAGCCTGGCAGTGATTTTCTGAAATATCTTTTGTAGGCTGCAGAATCCTTTAATGTCATGTCTTGACTTTACTTCGTGTCAAAGTACATACTATTTTGAGTGGGTTGATTAGAATAAGTAGATAGGTGGGTCGGTGCCGTTGGCTTGCAGAAGTGTTTCATTAACTTTTCGTTGTCTATTAAAATGCAAAATTATATAGAGGTAATACTATACTATAAAGCGATTACATTTTAAAACGATTCATGCAAATGTTTATCAGAAATTCTCAGCGTGTACCAAGGCTATAGTTAACTTATGCTAGCATTTTCAGACGTACCTACCTAAGTGATAATGTCACTTTTTATTTACATATTTGATTTTATTATTCGCACTAATTGAAATATTATGGAGACGGACTTAATTATAAAGTACCTTAATAGTTCTAAGTCATCTAAAACAATTGTCAATATTTCTTAGCCCGTAAATTGACAAATTTCAAGAAAATCATGCGTTCTAGCCTCCTCCTAGAGTAGAAAATTATGGCTCAAAAAAATACAAAAAGTGGGTTGAAGACTATTTTCAATGTGACAAACATTGTCAAATTAAAAGTACCATCACCAGCAATGCAGGTTTTTGTGCGCATCGTAGTGTTTCGCCCACGGTCGATCATCCCAGCATGCTGTGCTTCATTGCTTTTTGGCAAATGTTCAACTACGTGTTTTGTAACATGACAGGAACATGAAAAAATATCGCAAATTAAAACAGATGCAACATCAAACACTCTTAATAGTGCAATAAACAAATGGGCCTGGCGCACATGACTATGTTCTTATTTTTTTAATTTGCATTATTCCTTTGCACAGGACCGGTCATTGTGGCAATCTTTGGGGGAGGCCTATGTTCAGAAGTGGACGTCTTTCGGTTGATATTATATTTTATCTATTTTTATTTATTTATTAAGGAATTCCAACAGCTATGCAATAACACTGTATGCGTCTTGTAACACATATGATGATGATGATCATTAATATTCCTTTAAAATATTAGATACCTGCCTAATTGTTTTGTGTCATATCGTTAATAATATTTATTATTCACTAGTTGTCATTTATTTTATGCATATGTCATATTTGAATATTTTGAATACATACAGCAAAACAATTACTTGTCATAACGATTAATTTCTTTATTATGGGAAAATATTTATATAATGTAATTACCAAATTATTTATAAATGTCGTTGAACGACGGCCTATACGTATATTGTACTGATGCTTTCTTGTTTTATTTCAGAATATAAGCTATAACTTCGTTATAAGGACGTATACATTGCTGTGTTAAAAATTCTACTGCCCTATGTAAAAAAAACAAATAACTATTTATTCGTAAACTTAAAATCGCAAATTTCAGAAACACAAACATTTGACACTCAGCTCTATTGGCAACCCTATTGGAAATATTATTCATATTATTATCAAAATTTTCTGAAAAGTATAAAAATTGTTCTCTACACAATATTAACAAACGTATTTGGCATAAAAATAAGAAAAACGCAAGAAACGCTTAGATTTCCATCATGAGAAAACATTCAAGTTGTCATCAATTTGTGTTGCCTCACTTCGCTGGCTAAAGCCGAGAGGGGTGGAAGTAACGTCTCTTTGTCGGCAGCCCCAGGGAATGCTGCTACAAGCATAGGCTGAGCTTTCCATTTCAATTGTTTGTGTACCTTTCATTGGGTACATAAGTGATATAGGTAATACCTATGATATTTTAATATTTTGATAGTACCTATTCTATTCAGTACAAAGTTGATGTGTGGATAAGTTCCACGCTTTTTTGCATTCATGCTTTTTTACAGTAACCATATTTTTTAATATCCAAAAATTACTTTTTCATGCCTTTATTTAAGAATAAAATTTCATAATATTGATTGATATTCACTGTCTTGACTATATCTCTAAAATATGAATTGAAGATATTATTAGATAATTTTTAGCTCACCTAATTCCGATCACTGGTAGTACTGCTTCACGGATCTTTTCACGGATCAGGTAATGGTAGAACCAAACATGAATACTGATACTGATACTGATACTGATACTAGTGGCCACTCCAGCCAGCAGTTCTGCTGCAAGGACTCGGAAGAGGTGACTACGAGAGGGAGGAAGTGTTAGTGCAAAATGGCATATGGTGTTCGCATGTCCGTCCTGCCTCACCATAAGTGGTACCGAGTCGATGGTGAATGTCAGTTTCACACCACACCGACTGAACCTCAAACACTAAAGCAATTCAGTTACGCGAGCACACCTACTCGTTTAGCACCAACGTCCGCCGCCCCACCGCAGGCATCAACAACCTGCCCGAGACACCGGAGCACCAAGTAGATAGGACGGAGTGTAGGGTTCGCAGTCAGGATAGTAGGAGTGACAGGAGGTGGAGCCGACCCGAATACAAGGCATCGTGAAGCCAGCATGAGGGAGATAGATACTATACTTGATGTGTAATATATATACTAAATATGTGACTGCATTGTGCCCCCCAACCCCATCTTTCTTTCATGGTCTTCCAGTACTTTTTTTTCTTTTTGATACATTCAGCATATCTTGAAATTGAAGCTTATCATGACATGTGTATGTGAAGTAAATAAAATCCTTGTTCCGATCGTTTTTTCTTTTAGCTGCATAAAACCACGAGACTTTTCTTGAATGTAGTGTTGACTAACGGCCATAAGATTATTTGTTACATCTCATACATATTATGATAAATTATTTTATCTTATTCCATTTTGATGCAAGTATTTTCAGGTGCGATGAACTATCTGCTGTTGTTGTTTGTTCCAGGCACGTGACTCTTTTCACAAGCGCGTTTGTCTGTATCTGTCCTGTATTAAAACCACAACTACTATAGCACTATAACACTATTACTCACACTTAAATATATATTAAACACTTAATTTAAAGCTGTCGATATAGTTCTTATCTTGTCCGAGATACATCGCTGAATCGTGAATACGACTATTATCCATAATTATGGATCCTCAGTCCACTGCTAAACCCTCGTCACAGCCATTACGGTACACTTCAATACTGTTTTTTTTTTCTTTATCATCAGTAGCGACGTACAGTACAACAGGACAACGTAGAGTACAGGTCTTCGCTATTTTTCCCCCAGAGTGGGCCAGCATTCTTTCTAACACCGTCTTCCATTCTTGTTGGGGGTCTGTCGATATCTAAATATCAACCTCCTGGCTAATAATAGATTGATTACCCACATGTACACCGCCGAAACATTCAATTCACTAACTCTTAGTAGTAACGTTTAACCAGTATTGTATCACAATATACAAATTGTTGCATTATATTATACCCTAAAAAAAAAGGGATACATTTCTAAATTTTTAGTTGCCGCGTGCCGCAGGGTCCATCACTATTACAAGGAACGTTTATATTGTATTCTCACACTCACTTTAATTCACTCACTGGCCACTATAAAATTAAAAACACTAAATATCTGTATGGCACACACATATTACATTAGATTTAGACATTTTCCCAAAATTGATAAACGAATACAAAATGATTTTACCAACATAGACATGCTTAACAGGCCCGTGTACTTAAATCTTATGCAAACATCTGGTCAACAAAAGCGCTATTGTTTTGTGGATTTTTACGATATCCCCTAGAGGTTGCTTATTGCTCATAGATTTTTTTACCACTTTCTTAAAAAAGCCTTATCTCTGCCAGGCTTGTATCTAATGTCGGGACCTATTCAAAATGTTTTATGATGACAATTTAGGCCATTTGTTCGGAGTTATTAGAATTTCTCTGACTTTTTAGTGATTTTATGGCTTGCTGTTACCAGACATATTCACCGTTAGTGAAACGTGGGAAAATGATTGACATACCTGCGAAGATTTGTCAATGTGGTAGTACATATTTAATTTCTCAATGTGCATTTAACGGTGTGCGGTTTATTTTTATTGTTTAAGTCTCTCGCGATAGTGTAAGTAGGTACTTCATATTCAACCTTAAAATCAGCAGCACATTTTTTTTCCACTCGGGCTGCATTTATTTGCGACATGTTTGTAGGCCTTAAGTAATTTTTGGCAAGTAATCCAAAGTAAAAAATTAATTGGTTTGATCTCCCCTGAATTGTATGCTTTTTTAATTATAAACTCGTTGCAGCAGTGTGTTGGCAACTGTGGGGTCCGACCGGGGAACGTTCGCGCACTCACTAGACTCTGTACGCGTTTTACACATAAATGTATTTACATAGTGGGACACTTCACAAGTTCACATTCGCATTTATAATGCGCACTTTCGTACGATTGAACACTTTCACGAAAATGATAATCCGACATAATATTAAAATAACCAAATACACAATACACATAATTATACACACACATATATAATTATACACATTGATTGAACACTTTTCATGAAAATGATAATCCGACATAGTATTAAACACCTACACAATGTAAACTTACATAACAATTTACTTACTTTAAAACTTGAAACTTAATTTTAATTTAAGTTAGAGAGGTGAGAGGAGATTTCAAAATTAGATTAGATAGGTTGAGATTGAGGTTGTCAGGTCCTGTTATGCCTTGATTTTGCAACAAAAAATCTAAATCAAAACGATCTCACCGAGTTTGCTGAGGGAGTAGGTGTTACTCGTATATGCGGCTGTATCCGCTACGCTTGCGCCTGGTCGCTCGAGGCCGGCGGCTACGCACGATGTCGCGGGTTATCAAACGCACTAACACGCACTTGCATACACTCACTGAGACACGAAAATATTATATGGACGCGGCACTTTAGAATACATAGGATAACACTATTCGCGTAATTGTAAGCAGAATTTAAAGTCGGGCTCAAGGGCTTTCTCTAATATTAGCACCCAAAAATGTTGCATTCGCTTCCACCAAATGTTGCGTGCACATCTGGTATCGGCGCCTATTGTCTTCGTGGGACAATTGGGCCTTAAAGGAACGACAGGATAATTGGGAAGCGACCGCTCAGCTCGGTGTCCGAAACGAAAAAAACTCTAATGGTAGAACCAAACATGAATACTCTTAAAATGAATTACATAGATACATCATATTATATTTGTCGGCCTCCGTAGCCTAGTTGATTGACTCTGCCTACGAAGCTGGAGATTCCGGGTTCGAATCCCGGCGACGGCATTATTTATGATTATGACAAAATTAAAAGTATCTATCTAGTTAATGTATCGTCGCTTGGTACCCACATGGGACTAGGTCGATTTGTATGAGATGACCCAAAATATTAATTTATTTATAGGTAGGTATTTGTTAGTAATGTAAATTTTCAAATTATTAACTTGCCATTGATGTCAAATATTCTGCCATTTTGTTTTTGTAGGCAGTTAGTGTTACCAGTCTATAAATACAGGATAATAGCGCTATTACGGCCTGTTCTTGTTGGCTGCAAATTGCATAGCTAATGTGCGAGCGGCGATTTATTGCGCAGTTACTGATCTTTGAAGATCCTGACTTTAAAATACATCCATTACCGATTGAGACCGGGTAGGCAGAGTGAACTGTCGTTTACTCTGGTTATAGCTGTTAATCTTTGATTTATTCGAAAATAGCGAGCATCACGCAGTGCGAGTATTAGGTAGAAGGTGCACCTACTTGCATGTTGGCAGTTCTATAGGAAATTCGTTCCTAAAGCTAATTTTCATTACAATGGGCTGAAATAGTTGCCGCACCCATTAGGTATTCAAATGAAAGATATTTAGTAAGCACTTCAAAAGCATCAAAACACGAAACAATAAAATGGACAGAAAGCAGTTCTCGCTAAACACTAATTATAACCGCGCCCCCTGGTCTCCCGGGAGCACCTTTAATCTCGGCCGGGGTTGCCACGGCAATAAATCCTTGCGTAAGCGCATCTGCGACTGATGGACTCTTTTGAGCGACTGTTATTCATTTAATTTGACGTATTTACTTTTAAAAATACTTATTTGGATACTTACTTTATTCCTTGTAGCCATGTATTTGTGATTATAATATAATATTGAGACATCTAACGATTTGGAAATTATTCATTATTTATAAAATATTGACGTTGATTTAGTTTTACAAATACAGAAATAAATCCTTTGCTAAAACCAGAACCCATGATTTAAAAATGTCCTGTGTTTATCCTTGCGACCTCAGAAAAGATTTTTTCCATATTATGGTTATTAGCTCCATTTACAAAGTTTACTAAGTCCTTGCCTATATTCATACATACGTATATCGGTGTATTAGAGATTAGATTTTGTCTTTCCTCTGTAACTAGTTCCATAAGCGACTTTTGCTGAATGTCATCTGCTTAAATTAATATGAAGGGTCCACGGAAAAAACATGTCTAGTTATTTTAAATTTCAGAAAGAAAAACTTTTAACGGAACAAGGTGCAAATTTGTCCTGATTTTCACAAAGACTAGAGATGTTCTTTCCGTGGACCATTCATTTGTACTTTTACACCAAATAAGCAATTTCTATTCATACGTAGAATTAACTTTATCTTAAATCTGAAACCTTTTCATTAATCTACCAATATAAGTACTGAGAGTTTTTGCGGTAGGCTTATGATTAGGCATCGGAGCTTTCATCGCACGGTAAGACTAATGGCAAGCTATGGAGTCGACATTTGCCATAAATCTAAAATCATATTAATACTCATACTCACTTATTTAATTTATTTTTAAATGTTTTTAGAGTGGTCGTGTCGTGTTATAAATATAAAACATAAATGAATTTATCTGGACTTAGTTGGAATCAGAACAAAAACATAATTTCGGAAATTGAATACCTATTAAATATTTTTCATCACACTTGCTGTCTAAGCGCGCCATTGCTTGCATGCGTAGCGGGAGTAATACAAAAGAGAAATTCCCTAGGGAGTAATAAAAATGTTAGTACGTCATAGAATATTATTTTTTGTTAAAATTTATTTTTTTATCGGCAAGTGTGATGAAAAACATTGTATGCATCACGGACGGTAAGCGGAATACTAACTCGAGTCTTTAAAAGCCCTCCGCCTACGGCGTCGGGCTTCTAACACTCTCGTTAGTAATTCGGTACTTACCTCCCTTGATGCACAATGTACTATTAATTGGTTGATAGTTCCATGGAACATGAAGTTACCGGAATAAAAGCTTCAAATTCCTGATATGCCGTTTTATATGCATTACCATTTTCAGTATAAAATGAGTAAATAACTGCGACTTTTCCCATATTGTCTGGGGTGAATTCAAATTGCTCAGAATTTACCATAGCGATTTATGCGTATAATGACACTAATGACTCTAAGAAAATAAGGCAATGTACAAAAATTACTACTTGTATAATTTCGTCCCAATATAATTTTGACATAGTATAAAATTATCCACACTTACGAATATAAAAAGTTGGGTTATAAAAATAACGCAAATTGCTTTCCTTCCGTCCATTATGTGAGTGTAGATATTTTTATGTATTGACGTTATTAATTTTAAACGTTACTGGCTTTTTAATACTCAGGAATACTTATTTTTTAAAGTGATCATTTTTATGCGTTGTCATATTTCCTTACAGTCAATCGAAACATAAACCACAGGTTTTATCAAGTATAGTAGACTTCTGTCTTTTGAGCTGGGTAATAGAAAAATCACAAACATTACAATGTATCATGGACCGGCCGGGATCAAACTTTAATTAATCGTGGTTTTGTAACCAGTTTTGTACATAGCTTGAAGTTCTAGTGGATTTTCTTTGATGAAGAATACTATTGATATGTTTCGAAATAACTGTATGTCTCAATTGGCCGAGTTGTACTTCACAACTCAAGCATACTATTGCAGATTTTTGATAGTCGTATTGTAAATCATTGTGTGGGTCTATTCACGCCAAAATTGCGGCTACTTCTGGGTTAGGTAAAAATAATTATGGAATTTTCCATAGAAAAAAAAAACCATAATATTATTGGGTATTAAAATACGTAATAACTTATGCACAACCGCTATAAAGGCATTTTCAGATAAATTAAATAATGAGTATGTGTATGAATAATATTTTAAATTTATGGCGAATGCCGACTCCATAGCTTGCTATTAGTCTTACCGTGCGATGAAAGCTCCGATGCCTACTTATGATGGTACCGCGTCTAATCGTTTGTCGGCGTTGCCGTCACGTTCTAACAAGTATGCAAGTGCGAAAGTGACGTGTAGCACGATAAATAGATAAAACGAGACCATCGTAAGCCACCTGGTTCAGGTTCAGACTAACCGAAACCTGTCTACGATAGTGATGCTGTTGTCTAATTTAAAATCTTTAGTCAATAGCGTTAGAACATTATTCTTGTCATTACTATGTTACCTCCCCCTATTAAAATTTTATAGCTGCAATTATGTGCTATTTGGGATACTAATTCATAGAGCGATTCATATTCGCGGGTAACGCTAGTTAAGAGCGTGATAAATAACGCGCGCGCGCATCGTAAAGTGGCTTTGATGTCGCGGGCGGAGCTGCGGTCGACTTTGTTTTATTTCGTATTTGAACACCCATTGCCAAGATCTGGGCTCAATTTACAGAGAAAATATGAAATTGATAACAAGAACGCAGATTAATAATTTTAGATTATAATAATGACAATAATGTCAAAACAATCGTATATAATAATTAAATTCTGAAGTTGTTCGGTACTGCCCTTCCACAGTACCAAACAGCTTCAGAATTTAATTGTACCTGATGTTTATTGTGAATGATGTTCATATAAATACGAACAGGTATTTAAATCAGTAAGCGGATAGCATTTGAATCGAGCTTATATTTAGTAGTGTAATTTAGTTGTTAGAATTGGTTTATCCATTAAGGTGATATCAGACGGTTCACTCGGATGAATGTTCACTCGCGTGAATGCTTCATTTTTGTTTCATTCCATGTTCACACAGCAAAGCTGGAATGACATAGAAATGAAGATTCACTCCGCATTTCTGTCAATATGGCATCCAATGAAGTCGTATCTCGAGGACGATAGATTTAAACGCTCGAGTAGCAACGGTCGGCCGAATCCGAGTGAACAGTTCATTCCGTGTTCAGACGGAATGAACTGTTCATTTTCCGTTCATTCGGAGTGCGAGTGAAAGATGCCGAATGAAAATATGCAACATTGTTGGATCGGTTCACTAATGAATTCATTCGGCACTTTTGTTTCACTCCGTGGTCAGACGTGTCATTTTAAGTGAAAGATGCCGAATCAAACGAAAAAATGAAAGAAAAATGAACCGTCTGATATCACCTTTAGATAATTTGCAATGGGTACCTAAAGGTGCATTTAGACCGAACGAGCATTCGCTCATTCTATCCCCCACTCTACGAAATTCCTTTGTTACACGAAACGTGATTCGTCGAAATTCGTTGATTAATGATTTCGAAGAGTGGGGGAGAGAATGAGCGAATACTCGTTTGGTCTAAATGCACCTTAATAGGTGCGTAATAGTTAATGTTCTACTTCCAACTCACCTGTGTGTCGAGCATTTGTACCAAATGTATGAGTGGATAATTTCTAAATACGAGTACACACTGCACTGCTTTTTTCCGGACTTTTTATTGTATTCATCTGAAAAAAAAAGTATCATTTGTTATTATATTCTATTGTTAAGCAGGTTATGTTCTGATAGTTGTGGTAAGTAGGTAAAGTTTAAATATAGATACTTTTAATATTGATACATTTGTGAAGGTTGATTTTAATATGATTAACCAAGCTATTAAATATTTACCCGAAATTATGTTCAATCTTTAAATGTACGTATAATACAAGCAATTTCCAATTTCGTAACAAAACCCCGAAGCCAAACCGCACATTTCGAACCGCAAATAAAACTCGACGCTATTGTGCTAAAGTGTCTAAACAAACAGACCGACGGAAGATGTAAATCTCTATATAGACGACCGACGGAGCCCAGCTGCTTGAGGTTTGGCAGGAAGCGAATACCTTGGTGGATAAACATGACTTCGAGACTTTGACGGGGAAATTTGTCGTTAAATGACTTTTTTCAAGTTTTTGCTTTTAAAATTTACAGGCATTTAACCTAGAAATTTTCAGACAATGTGAATGTACCATATTAACATTTTTTGAAAAAGGATAGTAAATACAGATATATTAATTTATTTGTAATACCTATAGGTCATTCTATACTGTACATATAATAGGTACTTACAGTTATATATGTATTTATAATAATTAAATATCTAATTGTTCGTTTCAAACTTTAATAATTTTATTGAATAATTTACAACATTGCAGTTATTTGTATATTCAAGAGCAAACATGCAGATTTTATATGCCTACGCTCAATTAACACGATTCTCCGTAATATGTTAATAAAATGTTTTGCTGTAAATTGACTCTACCTACAATATGAATCGTAATATGTATGTTATTTTACATACCTACAACAATCAGATCTTTCAATTAACATGGAACGGTCCGCACTAAATACTGAACGGAATAAATAGTAATTAATAAGCATAACATGCACCCACTTAGTAGAAAGAAGTACAAGATACGAATACCAGTACCAGTATAGGTATCCCGTGTGAGTCAGCTTTGCACATTCTATTAATGCTGCAGGTGAATATTTATAGTTTTTGGCCAGTGACATGGCACTCAAGGCATCATATGCACCTAAGGTGTTGTAAATTGTAATGGATATCTTATTGGAGTACCGTCAGCGGGTTGCGACGGTGTTACAAGCGGAGCGATAGCGATTGAGAAATACAGTCAAAAAAGTTAATGTTGAAACATTTTATACTGATAATAATGTAATAACCTTGAGCTATATGAAATTGAAATACTCACTTATTACTGTTACTGCACGTAATTTACGTAACAAAAAGGCGATTTTTTTGGGGTATTGACCAACTTTAAATTTCTATGTAATTTAGATCTATTACTTTTACATATCCTAAAAAATTACCAAAACATAAGCATAGACAAATCAATTAATATAGAATACACGTGAAACACAATACCGGTACATAATACTGGTAGAGAATGCCTTAAGGCATGAAGTCCGCCATTTGTACTTTTTTATTGTGCAATAAAGTTTTAAAAAATAAATAATTATGTTAATGTTACCTTTCGATAATGGGTAATTCTTATTTAGTTTGACAGGTGTGTCACGACTATATTCGATAGTTAAGGGTTTCTAGGAAGTCCGACATTTTGATACTTATTTGTGAAGTAGCCCCTGCCTCGAGGTTCATATATAAAAATTTAAGCTGCACGTACTTCTTCCTGTACATGGTTGAAATCTAAATGAGAAATACTGAAATATGTAATGCGCTACCAATTCGAAGTAACTGAATTTAAACTACCGTGAGACAATTATTTAATACCTATAAATCTAATTATACAATATATTAGATGTAGTACAAATTTTAGGTATAAAAGTATATATTTAATCTGGACTAACAAAAATAAAAATAAAAACAAAAACTATACTATGCTAAACTAAGCCTACCTTAAGGACTACGGGGACCTAAACTATATGTACAAATGTCTCCCACATCGCTGTCACTGGGCAAAGTGCCCATAAGACTGGCTGCGTTGCCTCGCTGAATGGCAATGCCAATTCGTTGGGCGAGGAACGAGCCAGCTCTAGGTTCACCCGAGGACCGGATGAGCAAATAACTTAATTTTTTAAAAAGTTTAATTGCTTCCGGTCCCCAGGGGCCAAGGGTCTCCACTGCGAACGGCGCAAATATGTAGCTGTCGCCTAATGCTGCATATTTGCGCCGCTTTGCAGCTTCAGCGGAGGCCGCAGCCCCGCCAGCCCTCGTCGACGTCGTGCCCAGGTGGGACGGCGCCAGGGTGTCCACACATGTGGCATCCCAGACTAAGGGCCGTCCTTGTTGCCAGGGCACGAGAGTCATCCCGTCGGGTCTCTTGCCGTCATCACGTACCAGGCCACAAGGCTCTAAAGTGGCCGGCACGCTGACGCTGACCAGAGCCCGACGGATGATGTCGTTAAGGCTAGCGTGGCGCGACAGGCGACCAGCGCTCTTTGAGCATGCCAGACCATGGTGCCCCAGCCTGTCAACTGTTGTGCCACAGAGGCAGCGATGTGGAACGACTAGGTTCGCCCCGAGTCGCAAGCCGACAGCAATACGGAAACTGTTAGGGTCCAGAAGGTTTCCGTAGTTGGCTGAAGGATAGGCATTGAGCCAGTACCCAGACTCCCTTTCCGAAATCGCTAATAAGCGGGACTTGTCGGATATATTTGTTGTTGCATTTATGAGATCTGTTGAATGTAAATCTAATTGAATGGTCTCACGTGTATTTAGTCACTACGCGCGACATGTTTTGGAGAGCCTAGATCTCCATTATCTTGACTAAATACGCGTGAGTTTAACCTTTTAAATATAAATAATTATTAAATAAAAAATAAAAAAGCCTTATATTTCTTACAAAACAGTTGTGTGACAGATGTTTAAATTTTCTTATTTCTATTAACTGTAAAAATTACATTCTTAAATTCTAACACTAATATATAAAAAGATAAATAAGTAAGAACCCCTCGCTACTCGAAGGTGAAGGCCTCCTCTAGTGATTTCCATTCGTTTCTGTCGTTTGCTTTTTGCATCCATTGGTCACCAGCCAGTCGTACTATATCGTCATTCCATCGCGCTTTAGGTTTTCCTCTTTTCCTAGTACCGGATGGTTCTCTCCAAGCAGTTAATATGCGAGTCCATCTATCGTCCGTCGTCAGCCTGGCTATGTGTCCCGCCCAGCGCCACTTTAACTTCTTACAGTGGCATAGAGCATCGGTTACTCTAGTCCTTTTTCTAATTTTTTCAGCCGATACTTTTTGAATCTTTTTTACGTTTAATATGCTTCTCTCCATGCTTCTTTGACAAGACCTGATCTTATTTTTACTGACATATGTGAACTTCCATGTTTGGCTAGCATATGACAGTGATGAAAGAATGCAGGTGTCCATAACTTTCTGCTTGATTTTTATGTGCATATCACTTTTCATAACTTCTTTCAGTCCCCAAAATCTCCGCCAGGCGTTTGTAATTCTTCTTTGAATTTCTAGTTCATTTCTATCTTTCTTAAATGAAATTTGTTTGCCTAGATAAATATAAGAATCGGCATATTCTTGCGTTAATAATTATTATAGATGTCCTATTCCAACAGTAAAAATACAGAGTCCACTAAATTTAATTTTATTTATAAGTTTTCGAAGTAACCATCGATGATAATTGGTCATTCTGTGGTGACGGTACTATAGCCTCTACCCAATGCGAAGCGGAGGTGCGCAGTGCGCACGCGGCGAGCTTTTCTCACGTCCGCGAGCGCGGTGGACAATTATTTTATTGACCGACTTCGTTCGCGATATGATGACCGCAGCGTTCACGGAACAACTGGCGCTTTCTCGTTTATTCGTAAAAGCGTTTTGTTTTATCTCGCTCGGTTAGTAATTATGAACTTTTATCGTTATTGTAGAGAATAGGTACCTACATAATACGTTAAAATAATAAACCTAGTAATGACCGTAACGAATATTTCATTAAATGCTTATCATAATTTTATTTATTGTAATGTACTCGTCTGATATCATTCGATCGTCTTCAAGTGATCACAGTGACTATAAAAAAATATATAATTATGTATAGTAGAGTTTCAAATATTATTAATATATTAGGTCTTACAATGAAGAGATACATGAATAAAAATCCAATTTATGTTTATGTTGGTCCGGTATGCAGTTGCTCTTATTGTTTTCCATTTACATAGTTATTTATTAAATTGCACAAAAAGTCAATTAAAGACGTGTTTAAAGACAAGTCGTTTTAAATTTAACTTGTTATTTCGCAAATAAAATTTTAGGCAAAGTATTTTATGTCAGTTAATCACCCATCGATTATTTCTTCGTCTTCAGTGCAGCATCTGCACTGATAACTTGATAAGATTACGAGTAGTTAGTTTACTTATATATGTATTATAGATGTAGGTAGGCACTTAACGGTGGCACTAGACCTTTGACGTATCGTAATTAAACTTTATTAAATTGTAGGTTGACCATGTGGTGAGTGGTTATTTTTTTATTTTTTAATGAATTAAACAGTGAAGTGTTAACGCCAGACCTCGCCTAATAAGTTTAATTTGGGCTATTTATTCATATTTTTCTACTACTGTTTATGGTTTAACTCTATACAAGAAATTACAATTTTCTAATACCAACGATCAATGTGCTTTGCTGCAGACAGATAGACTGACACGGACAGAAAAAGACCGAAATTTAAGGGTTCTTTGTTCAAATTAAAAACAGTAAAGGGTGCTATCTGACGGCTGATACAAACGCATTAATATCTTTAGACGGTTCAATTCCGAAGGGTCCAATAAAAAATGTTTTATTTGTCACTTAAACACACCCGGTGCCTATAACTGGGCCTTTTAACGTTCATTAGCTGAATGCTACCAATAATTACCTAAATCAGGATAACCTATAAACAAGCGAACGTCATTACTGCGGCAATTAACCAACTTGCCACTAAATCAAACGGAGACTGCCTGCGAGGGACAAGCAGGGACGGAATGAACATTGATTTGACTTGAGGTCTATGAATTTTTGTCTAAAACATGTTTTGGATGGGTACTTCACTACAGTTTAACTATATCTCTAATTTTAGAATTATAACTAACGTGAGACTCAAATATATGTAAATATTTATCAAACTGGCTACTCACGTAATTTAAGTCGATAAATACTCGACATGTTTCGATCCATCTAGAGGATCTTCATCATGGAGTACCCGCGACCAAAGCCCGACGTGTACTTTGAAATATTTAAATATGTATCTCTAATATTTTCTTCGGTTACCGCGAGGATTACTCATGAAATAAAACTATGTTTATGTTTAAGTATGAAAACGGATAAACTATAGTATAACGGATAAACTATAGTTTATCCGTTTTCATAGTTTTATTTTATGTATCTCTAATTTCCATGTTTTTGACGAGAGCAGATTTTTTTTTGCTATTCTGTTTCTATTCTCCTCATACCAGGAATATTTATAAAGCTCAGTAGCAAACACCTGTAAAATTATCTTTCACATTCATTAAGTTTGCAACCAATCGCAGATTTTAAAATCTTCTCGTTTGCCGATAGATTTTATTGTTAGTCAGTTTCCTAGTTAAAAAGAGTATTGTGAAATTTGAAAGAGACAACATACTATCCTTCGTCAGCCAATTTCTACACCGCTTCTCGCTTATGCCTTGTGGTTGCTTAAGTCAAATGGACGGACGGGTCTAATGCCGTATTGTAAATTCATCAAATGTTTACAGTGCCGCCATTCCCGTGGAATAGTCCAGTCACTCCTTTACCGTTTACGTTTGTCTTTACTTAGGTATTGGGCATTACTATTGAACATAACAGCAAACCAGTATCTTTACCATGAGTTGGCCGCAGTAGTAGTGGCTAGAATACCCTCATTATACGTTCGTAAATTAAAGTTTCGTAAAATGCGTTTCGCGTGTAATTAAGAAACAAAGTTTACGATCGCGACTAACTTGCTATAACTTGCTATGAATGTACGGGTTTATTGGATAGGTAGGATAATTATATACCAATTGGGGTAGATCGTGTCTTTATTTAGTAGGTAGATGTTCGTTTTTATTTATTTACTAATGAAAAATGTGCTATACTCTATTTTCATGATAATTTCTAGTACCTACGAATGGACTACGAAATCTGTTACTTCTGATACATAAAAATTGTTACCATTCTGTAGCGATATTACGTAGATACGTACTTATCTTATCTTATTGGGCCTTACGGATACACACACACACACTCACATTTCAACCCATTGGGATCTTTTGTGTAATAGATATGTACTTACTTACATGTTATTAATTACCTATCAATCAGCAAGTTATTTAACTTCAGTCCATTATGAATGATAGGAATGAAACGTTCAAAACTTCCTAATAACACATCCTTAAAATTACTACCAGTCGCAATGGTCGCATAATCGCAACAAAACCATTCCTTTATGAGTTTAGTCGCAATTCAAACGCTCCCGCGACTCGAGCCTGCCCAGCTGCCATTGCTGCCAAGTACTCGAGCCCGCGGCCAAGTATTTTAATTGGCGACAAGCAAACTGAATTAACGACCGGAGACGGCGTGGCTGACTGATGGCTGATCTGGGGAAGGTATCATTCATTTTTTAAATGGTGTTCCAGTGTTAGACTGGTGATAAAAATTGACAAAGGGGATGAGTATTTCAGGGAAGCTGATTTAATACAGTGCTAATATTTTAGGTGATAACCAGAGATCGGATGGATTTGCGACATTCTTAGTGACTTACGTCATTTTGATTACATTTAGTATGAGATGTCGCACAAAAATTCGATCTCTGGTGATAACAAAAGGCATTTTTGAAATCTTCCATAATGACCTATGCTTTTCAGGGAAGCTTTTTTAATATGTCAGAATCAGAATCAGAATCAGAAAGCCATTTATTGATATTTTGATAATGAGTACAATTAATTATATACATAAAGAGAATCATTTCATATTTACAAAATAAATTAACTAAATTATGGATTAAAATGGCCTCTCCTTCGGTGAAGAAGGAGGGACGGTATTAAGACTCCATGGGTTACCAGCCCTGCTAGGAGAATATTGATTAATGTGACATTATTTATTTTACAATTAAATACCTATATTAACATTTAAATTATGATTTAGTTTGATTATTAATTACGACCATTTCTTGATCCCTATCCTAAGCAAGCATACAAGATATTATTATTATTAAAATTGCAATTGATACGAATAATCTAATAAATTTCATCTAATTAATAATTCATCGTTTACAAGAATACACAAATCTAATAGGAAATATGATTAAAATATAAAATTTATAAAATTGCAAATATTGGTCATTAGACTAGACTAACTAGATTTAAAAAATTATAAAATAAAATACAATAAGATGGAATTTATAAAGAATAAATTGAGTAGTTACAAAAATCCATCAGTAAATTAAATTCAAATTAAAATTAAACTAATGAACTAATATTGATCAAATGTTTATAAAATTAATTCAGAAATTAATGTCGATAATTAAAATTGCAATTAATATAATATAAGAAACAACAGGCTTACAATTTCTATTTGACTAATAAATAAATTTCTTTAAAAAACTTGAGTTCACGATCTTTGTCAAATGTCAAGTGTGAAAATAGATTAAAATGTAATTTTTTTTTGCGGGCATTTTCTGTATCTTATATTCATAGATATTTATACAGCGTGGGTATTTGATACGGGCGAATAATTAATCCAGCTATAATATCTGATCCTACAAGTCGTATAAGATAACCATTTCGTTAAATTTTGTTGTTGATTAGGTGTAATGATTTTTCTAAAGTGCAACCCAGCAGCAATGTATGCCGGCCAACTGACATGGGACTCGTATGACGTTTAGATACTTATGTCTACTTTAAGTAATGTGGCTACCAGTGGATGCAATACATTGCGGGCTCAATTATTTTGTATGAAAAAAAATATACCTTAATTTCTAAAATAAATTTATGTAAATAGGTTCCCTAGGTCCGATAGTAATCGCCACTAAAATATTCGCCCGTATCAAATACACACGCTGTATGTATTGAAACTTATAGATTACCGTTTTAGATGTACATAGAAAAATTTGAATTATATGTATTCTGTATTTAACATTATTGTCAGCTGATTATAGGGATGATGACTGTAGTTAAAATAAATTATTTCACATTATGCACGACATGATACATTAAGAAATAATTTCTTAATGTATCAATACTAAAATATAGATTGCAGTAATTATTGTACAGAACTTCTATTTAATCATTTTTTTTCCTAATATTGCATTGAATTAAATTTTGCATGATTAATATGTAATACGCAAAATCGATTCTTCGCCTAGAATGAATATAGAATAAATAGATTAAGCATGAAAAATTAATTAATAATTCAAATTAAAATATCAGTTTTCGTCGTTAGATACTCGTAGATTCTGAAGTAGGTACTTAGCTTCTTTCAGTAACTATGAGCTAGCGCTAGCATATTATCAATACTTTATAATTATAGAATTATTCCTCTAAAGTGAATTCAATGAATGCTTCAAATAATATATCTACGTAATTAAATGTTTATGAAGTAACGGCAATTTAACTCATTGAGGTTTAGTGGTGTGAGCTGCGCGCCTGCCGCCACATTCCGGCAATAATCAGCGCGATATATTCGATCTGTGGTGCAAATAGATTTGTCACATCTGGATTTAATTTCACTTATTAGTATGGTGTTACTAAGTATTCTATAATAATATTTGATGTTTTATCTAATAATGCTACTCGTATAATACTCGTTATTTATTAATAAATTTGAGCTAATAAGTAGCT
>JALPQI010009153.1:0-36050 GCA_025490895.1 Thaumatotibia leucotreta
AACTTGTGGATCATAGTTGTAGTAGTGGACTATAGTTGTATGGTTTTACGGTACTTAAAGAGTAGGAGTAGGTACTTACATACCATGTACATTCTGCCTACAGATTTTCAGTGCCAAGGATGTGTTCATCATGAAAAATCTGTATGTATGTGATGTGATGGTTAATACTAATTTAAAATTAAGTAATACGATACCTGTAGGGTTAGCACATGATTAACACGACAGTATCTTGCGGCGACAGAGAGTTTCTGTCCCTCTTTTATTAACTAGTTATTGAAAACGCCAAAGCATCGTGCCGGTCAGCAAGTATGCGCTTAAAGTCGATATATTTTTTATCGATGAATCACGGTTTTTCTATGAAACAGTACCATGAATGTGCGTGGTAGGTAGGTACTTATAAGTAGAATCAATTTCTATATTTATAAACAAATATATAATCAAAAATATTTCGCGGCAACATAATTATTTTGTCGCACCAATCATGTGCTAAGCCTACTGTTGGATGTCATTCTGAGTATGTTCCTACACATAATAATTATTATAGATTATCTTATTCTATAATTAATTGGTGTATTCTTTATTCGAATATAAGTAACATACCAAATTTAAATATTACTCGTAGATAATGATGTACGATAAGATTTTCTTTTGTGCAATATAGATTAAATAAATAAATAGATGTCATATACCGAAAAAAACTTTTTTTCTTTGGTATATGACATATAATATATAAAATTATAATAAATATACATAGTAGTGTTACTAGGGGGAACCCAAAAACCGATAACTGCTTATGATGCAATGTTGCCTGCAAAACACGGATTGTGATTTATTTAAAATCTTTCAGGCCGGATTTCATACAAATGATTTTGCCTGCCGCAATAGGTTTAAGTTAATAGGCTTTGCGAAATGGCTCCAGAGGGGCAGTTTCGTCGAGGCCTTTGGGGAAGCCAATTTTCGGCTCCTAACATGTTACATAAACACTTAGCTTTAGTCAGGCTTGATGTATTAATATTCTCTGGTATTGTTAGACGAGTTCCTGTGATATTGGGCTGAGGATAGGAGCGCCGGGCTGATCAAAAGTATGATTTAAATTGTTACGTTATTTTACAGGTTTAGATTGATTCTCCTTATTGCTATCGATTAGTTTGTAGGTATAGCTATGGTCGAGGAATTTAATTTCCTACCTATTTCGTACCTTGTCATAGTAGCTATAATGTGACAGTCCTAGCAGCTTTCATATTGATTGTCACTGTGACAAGGTACGAAATGGGTAGGAAATTAAATTCCTCGACTATATCAAAAAATAAAAGGATGATTGTCGATATTTTGTCGAGAACATGATGTAACCTTTTAAATAATAATAATATTTATCTGCCTCTTAGTTGTTGCTTTGGGCCTTGCCATTAATATAAGGTCGTGTAAATATATTTTTGGCACTTTAACTATCTTACTTACTTACTTATCTAATTTTTTTTTACTTTATCTTTGACTTCCGACTGTACATATCTACAATAAAATGGATAAACAATAATTAGACAGTAGACAAGCACATGCAAATCTACTCAACTAATGTATTGAATGTATAGATCCTATATGATATGAGCTTACTCAATAATAGCATTAAGTGGAAATACTGAAAAACAATATTTGATCCCGAGTTGTCAATCGTACGTATTTATCACAATAATTGACTTGTTTTACGTTGCACTTGAGCCGCCGCAATCGTAATTGCAGTCAATCTGAAAAAGTAATGACCCTTATATGTAAAATTTAATCCATGTACCTATACATAATGCAATTATTATTTTTGAAGCGTGTTTTTTCTTCTTCTCGTTCTTTTCAGTGCGTAGTTGTGTACATTGTCTACTTTTCTAAAATAAACACAATAAGATTAGAAGATTGTTAATCAAGGGTGGAAACGGGTGCCTTTCACCCGAGTTAAACACTCTACTTTTCATTACAAATGAGAGGAAAGAAAAAAACATAAAAGTATTAATTGACTGTAATAGTTACTAGTAAGAATTTATTTTAAGTATAAATTCATATATGGCAGTATAACATTATTCCGTCGCTTACCTACGCGTATTAAAATAAAAAAAAACTTGATAGGTTTGTTTCTCTTGGTCACCGCTATATAAAACCAAAACACTTATTTTTAACCGAAAAATTAAAACAATTTAATGAATTCACGTATTTAAGTTACGATTATCGCTACAAAAAAACAAAAACAAGAAACCAAGAACTAATATCTTCGAATTAGTTTCTAAATAAGAGTATTGTTGGCACTTTGTTCGGCTTGGTGCTTACAATTTTACAAAGCTAGCACTAATAGGAACATATCTTTTTGCAACCCAAGGTCCGCGATGCATCGTTTTCCACCCGTATTATAGATAAACAACAATCCACTTTCCGAGCATGAGCAATGAAAAATTATTTTATTTGTTTAATTATAGTAGAAACACAACATAAACAACATATACAACATTGAACAGGTATTTTTATTAAGGCCAAGTGGATAGAAATTATGGATAGATGGAATGATTAATTATGTTTGAAACAGAATTTCTGAAAAATATACTTTTTTTGGGTTTTGTGTAGGTATAAAATTTGCTAGGGTATGATGGCATACTTTTGAGACTTCACCCATTTAACGGTACTAATACTAAATTATAGCGTACTAGACAACACGAAAATCTACATCCAGGAGATCTAATGTAGTGGTAGGTTATTACTTATTACCTCGTAAATTAGTAAAGGCTTTGCCGGAAAATCACACTTAGTTTGATGGTCGCTGAAGGCACTTGCAACAGTTGTAATTTTCTTAACAGTTAATCCTTAAACTACTCTACTCTACCTACCTCTACTCTAAATGAATTGAAACATTATACCTATCTTCTGATTAGATTTTATGAAACTAAAAAATAGCAACCCATGCTACTTTGTTTTCTAACAACCGCCAAAAAGAGTTGCAAACCGCAGAACTGTATATTGTAGCCCCATAAGACATGACCCAGATTCTTCTAAAGTCATCAATTGAATAAAGTACCTGCCCAATTTCAGGGCACACTCGGTACGCTTACACGGTTTGGCTTCACACGTTCTCAACGCTTCAAAGTACCGCGAACCAAGACAGAGAATGATAGATCTGGGCTACGGTTGTGCGTGATTACCGACCTACGGGCTCCAGCGAGCCTGAGTAGGAGAGAGCTCCGATTAAATGAGTATGTTAAAACAGTCATTCTCAAACGTCTAAGTCTAGATCTAATTACCGTAGCCGATTTTTTGGCAATCGAATTTCAGTTCTGATATTCCTATTAATATGTCACTTTTTGCAGTGTCGCATCGTCGGTTACGGTAATTAGATCTAGACATTTGAGAATGACCGAAAAGCGGCCCTACTGCGAACTTCGAAATCCGCAAATTTCGGAGATTTGTCTTTGTCACTGCAATGAAGGTTGTGGTGGAGTGACAGAGATAAATCCTCGAAATTGTCAAATTTCGAAGGTCGCGGTAGTAGGCCAGGTAGTACAACTATAGCCCACTACAACTATGGTCCACAAGTTCATCTCGTCATCTGGTTTCTTAATCATTTATGAGGAGATTTTCTCTAAGAATTAGGTACGTCATTCAAATATAGTCACTACACTTAATCGAAAATATTAAATTTAGTTTTGGACTATGGTCGTTTTTATAGCATAGTTGGGTGCTGTTGCTGCGTGGTGACGGGAGTCACCACCCCAAATGTGCCATTTTTTCAAAGTTGTCCCCCATTTTTTTTTGTACTACAAACTTTTAATATGATTTGCACTCAGAATAGCGAGATCTTTCAATCCTGATAGGAAAAAATGTTTGTCCGAAGGTTTTTTTTCGATTAACGTTAACCATATTTCGTACATTTTGTATGGCAGTAACGGAATGGAAAGTTGGAATCGAAAGGAAAATTTATGTAAATTTTTTGATGACCGTGTGGTGACGGCAGCTAGAATGGGATAGGATTTGAAGTGCCACTGACCATTTCTTTATCGAAGATTGATGATGGGCAGCAGCGTCATCATCACACTACTGCGACCACCAACACGTTGCCCACGATTATGGGCATTTATATGCTTAGGTAATAGGACAGGTAATTGTCCAACAGTGGGCGGATTAAAATATATGCGTTCATACTGCTGATGATGTGATTTAAATTTTGGAATAAAAAAAATTTCCTATTAGGATCGAAAGAGCTCACGATTCTGAGTAAAAATCATATAAAAAATAAATAATTATGTTACAAAAAAGTGGGGGAACAACTTAAAAAAAATGCCTCAAATCTTTCCATGGGTGTCGTAAGAGTCGAGTAGGTGAGGTAATGAATTGTTAATGAATATTCCATTATAGAACTTAATTTTTTTCTACTTTTTAGTATTTGTTGTTATAATGGCAACAAAAATGCAGCAACTGTGAAATTTTCAACTATCGGCTCAAAGGATATAGCCTGGTGATCCTGTTTTACCCTTTGCGTACGGAACCCTTAAAATCGGTTTTTACGGATCTCGTGGTTAAATTTATATTGGTTCTCATGAAGTGTGTGCTCGTTGAGTGATATAATAGCAGATCCGGGATCCCTCCGAGTACTTTGCAGCGTTAAGTAATCCTTTGAACTCGCGAATTGATTCATCGCGTATTTGTCACCGTGATGAATCACCCTGGAACCTTTTTCAAGGGATGCTCTGTACGTGATTTAGTAGGTTACCTAAGAGAGAAGAATTCATTCTAAGGTCGGGGGTACAAAACTATTATTTGCAGTGTATGTATCTGTTAGTTATTTGATACTGTTGTACTGTTGCCTTTTGAAATAACTGATAATGTAATATTTTCAAATATTAGAACATTTTCAGCTATCCGCACCTACTATGGTACCGTAAAATATGTTAACTTGACAATAGAAAAAAATCAATTCAAAAAGGTTTTCAAGCAAGATTTTATTAGCAGTCGTGAATCTGGAGTTTCCGGTATCAAATCCACAGAAATCAATGATCGACTTCACATTTCCAAATAATTATACTTGTTTATGCACTTATACTTGCATAACAAGGGTGCAATGCATTAATGTAATTGTGCTCTAACAATCATTTACTTTATTAGTCTAGTCTCAAGAATTTATTTTCAGAAATCATTATTCATATAACTAAACAGGGACGGCATTGACGGCAATAGAAAATAATAACACTTAAACAAAGTTAGCTTTGATATTTATTCACGATCTACAATTGACAGTTTTCGTACAGTTAGGGATTTACTGTATTTATAGAGGACTTATTAGAAATAAAATTTCCACCTGAGACTCCAGACTTATTAATCCGCACTAAATTGAAAATCCTCGCTAGACTTCAAATTCTCAGTTTTTCATTAATCTAAAGTATATTACGTGTATATGAGTATATTATTATAGTATATCACAATCACGACCATGTTCGAATGTTAAGGGTTTCCAGTATGCTTAGACAAGTTGACAATCGCTAACGCTTAATCGTCAATCGTAAACGAAAGGCAGCTAACTGTATTTGTCCCTCTAATGTGAAAGTGACAGAGAGTGAAAACTACGCTACGCTACTAAGCGTTAGCGATTGGCAACTTGGCTAAGCATCCTGGAAGTCAAACATTTTAATATTTATTTGCGAAGTAGCCCCTGCGTCAAGCTTTCTGTTCGTATATACAAATATAGATAATTAAGTTTAGGTCACGTTTCGTTTTCCCGTAACGGTCACTCTTCCCGTAGGCTAAGGAGAGGCCGTTGTCCAGCCGTGCACTGATATTCATTCATTTATTTCATAATAATTTCATTATTATGAAATGAAGGCTGATGCAGGGACCGAAACCGTTATTTTCTCCATACAAAAAGAACGGTTCTTTTTTTGTTCTTTTTCGTTATTCGGTATATAATTCTAATGGAGCAGTTTAAAAATATGTTATTTTAAATTACACAAAATATTGAGTACCTACTACATAAAGAGCATCAAACATTTTGAAATATTCGGCTATTTAGGGGTTTTTGTAAAATAACGGTTCCAGTCCCTGGGTTGATGATGTGTGTGATGTGAACGTTTACTTTCTGTACATGATTGTGACAACTTACAAAACTATGTGAGAAATACCCAGCTTCATTTTACTGAGTGACACTTAGCGCGATTCATCGAAAAGACTCAATTTACCGGTACGCAATTCATTCGCAGCTGTAAAATTTGTATTACGGCACAAGGGAAAAAGGAAGGGATACTATAGGTTCAGAATGAGCCATTCGCACACGATCGCCAGCTAATGGCGATGCGCACTCTCCCTTTTATTGGAACCCTTGCAACTCGTAAAAGATGATAGTTTTCAGTTTATTGGCGTAGTAACGCTTTATAGGGACACGTTTGAAGAGCGGATTTGTAACGGTTATTTTAAATTAATGATCTCGGCCGTCGTTTCATCGGCGGGGTTTTAGGGTACAACATTTCTCTACAGGGTGGTCGTGAGTATTGCGAGAGATTTTAACTGTATTCTAGACGTCAAAATAAACAAATAATTATGTGACCTAAAAACGCGAACATTTTGAACTGCGAATTTATTGCCTAGGGCGGGAATAGATTTTAACTTCAAGTGTAGCATTAAAAATTTGGTATCTATAATAATTTGAGCTCTAGATGTATCTCATATCATTGTACTTACAAAAATTCTTGACAAAACGAGTGATTTGAATAAAAAATATGAGAACGTTTTGTTCCCAACTCTTCCCATGGGTGTCGTAAGAGACTCATGGGAATTGAAGTCTCATTAACTATGTATATAGGTATCGAAGATTAATGATGGGCAGCAGCATCATCATAGTGGGCACACTACTACGATCGCCAACCCGCTTACCCAGTGTGGGCATTTACCTCCTAGTACGTACATGAGTATAGGCTAAGGAGAGCCGTTGCCCAGCAGTGATAGTATGATAATATGATGATGTGTTCTTACGTTTGTATAGAGAATAGAGCTTGCCAGCTAAGAACATATCAACTCTGTGAAGTATGTCTGTAAAGGTCGCTGCACATTAGGCATATCAAAAAGTAATTTACGCGCTAGAGCGGCAATGAGCGGCAAGATATTCGAATTTAATTAAGGGCCATCCAACCAAATTGAAATCTCGATCATTACGCACGCCGATCGCTCACTCAAGTCGCTTTCTAAAGTTAATTTAATAATGTGAGTTGTAATTTGTAATTAATTAAAGCTTGAACAACATTCGGGCGCTTTTGTGATTTGAAGCAATCAGTTGGGATAGATACATATTGGATTTTCGGCGTTTGAATTCGTACGTGTCTTGCGTGTTGATGAAAAAAGCAACGACATTCGATTATTTCATACGACAATTCGTTGATTTCGGTGTTTAATATACCTACTTATAAATAGGCAATTAGAAAAGCCTTAAAATAATGTTGATTTACCATGAATATGCAATAAATTTTTATTTTATGAATAGGGTTAGGAATTTTGGTGGCATTAGGTGGACAGAGAACAGTGGAGTCGTTGTTTTTTTTATGATTGATTGAATAATTAATTAATCAGAAATAAAAAAATAAATATATTCTTTAAACAGAGTTTCGCCAATTTTTAATAATTTCATCTTTAATATTTGACTACCTATGAATTGAAGTTCAATCATTCTTTGCAATGTACATACCTTATGATTATTATAGTATAATAGTTACGGTCTTTGAGAGAACTAGAACATTAAAAATTAAATAAATAAATTTTCTCATATACCAACATTTTTAGTTGAAAATTAATATTTTTCTAGTTTCCCGAAAATAAAATTTATGTTATTTATTGAAATTCCTTGATAAATCCAGCGTGAAATGAACACTATTTCGTTATTATTTTATAAATGTTCAAGTTAAAAATGTTTGTAACATCGACTCCACTGTTCTATGTTTAATAAATGCCACCAACATCCTAACCCTATTTATGAATACCTACATTTAGCCTACGACTGAAGAAAACATGGTAGCTATACGCTACCTATACTAAATTGCCTTTTAAAAACTGTCCTGTCACTTCGTTGATAAGTGTCACCCCCTCTTCAATACCTACATAAATAAACTTTAACCGCTATTTAAAAATAATTTTGATTGGTCCATTAAAGATGTGATTTGCTTTATTTTAGTTTCATTTGTCAAAAATGTTTCGTGACCAAATAGCTAAGTATTTTACCATGTTTGAGACTCGCAGCAAGTTAGGTTTAATTGCCGACATTTTTAATTTTACTTAAATCGATCATACATAGTAAGGTCATGTTGATTTTTTTAAATATTTATTTACAATTTATGTACCTATTGGTTATTTTTCTCAATTTAATAATTTAGATACAATCACAGGGAGGTTTTGATTTTATCGTTTATCGTGTCATCTGTTTATCGCTCTTATAAACGTGGACATTGAAGCAATGACAAATAATATAGTATTTTAATTTGACCCACAAACGTGAGACAATCACAAGCCTACAGAATCTGTCTATTGTCTGTTATCTGATAATAATCATGAAAACTATTCTCAACCTGCAATATCGTATTTCTACTATCATCAATCCAAATCCATTTACAGTAATACACAAGCTAAACCCGGCAGAGCATACCCCAGGGACATTAGTCCCATTTATTTATTTCATGCAAGCGATTTAATCCTCTGAACGATTTACGTGTTTATTCTTTAATTTGGGTGATTTCAGCCATGATACTGCGTATATTTTTAATATTACCTCAAACCATGACACGTAGATTTTTGTACTATGATTACTATGAATCAATATTGAAAGGTCATTTTAACATTGTCATTATTACAAATGGAAGAAACATTGACCATCAATGTAATGCAAATTATTGATTTGACAGATGAAATAATCTGAGAGCTATTGAAAGTTGTGACGTACAATTTATCATGTTTGATAATCGAGTTCACATTGCATTCTTAATTATTTCGTACGGAAAAAATGAAAGACAGTTTTTTTTCAATTAACTATAATATATTATCAAAAATACATGATGTACATATACAGCAATCTGACGCCACATTAGCAGGTTTATGGCAGGTTTTAAACGAAAAGAACGAAAAGCTGTGGGTACAGCTCGTTAACCTCCCTATCATTGACGAATAAATTTTTCATGACGTCATGTATATACCTCCCATTTTTCCCAAATCTGAATTGAACACGTTAAAACAGCTTTATTCCGTATGGTTAAGATTAATTTTGCAATGGGCATGACAGTGTTATAAAACATTCAATACATATTTGAAATCGTTCGTTTAGGTAACAAATAGCAATGTTGATACTTTGGGAGCTCGACGACTCCCGTTTTACGGAATATTAATGAAGGATTTTGCTTTTGTCTTTTTCAGTAGGAAATATTTACAGGTCACACAGGTTCATCAAACAAGATACATTTTTACGGTGAGTATGCGTGAATTTTTTAGTTGAACTATATTTATTTTGGAATTATCACAAACATGATATCCACTATTCAAATCATACGAGTTGATGCTGAAGTTGTGTGTATGGTAGCCTCCGAAAGTAGCACACACTAGGATGGTTTATGAATCAATATTTAGATAAACAGTTCATTGGGCTTAATCAGTGTATTAGTTAATGAACAGATCAAACCTCCATTAAGGAGTTTTTTATGAATACGGCTGTATGTATATAATTGATTAAGGTGCAAAGTTGTATAGCCATATTTAGTGCCACAGCATCAGATAATATTTATAAATAAATATATTCACAGGGTTGTAAACTTGTATTTTGTATTTTTTTGTTTCAGGATAAGAAATTTTACTAATTCTACCAAGGCTTCGCAACTAAGCTTCTTGTTAAATTAGTGAGTCTGTCAAAGAATTCCGAATGTAAATTTAATTATCTTTGAATAAAGTTTTAATAAAGAAATACTGGTGTTGTTTCAAGTAAAATTCTTTAAAGTACCTAGTCTAATTAATTAAAAGACAAAATCCTTTGTGATCTATTATTTACTATCCATAATACGAAACTGATGACTTTCATAAATTGAGGTATGTTTGTTATACTCTGTACAAAAATGCATAATATTGTTTTTATCCGTACTATATTGTATGATGATGACTTTAGCTATTGCCGTCATTATACTTACATGGACAATTGAGCATGAATAATTGATTATTGATGGAGTATCCTATTAGACACAGAAATGAAATGTCATCTTAGATAATGATCATGTTTATAACGAATAAAACATTGGACTGAACGAATTCAATATTTCATCTATCTATCGTCTTTCACGTGATAAACGTCGCCATTACAGTTTTTGCTCTAGCTAAAAAATATGCAACATTTTTGTGATGAATTTACATTTATTTGAAGATATATCATTTCCAGGATAAAAAGACAAACGGTTACCATATAAATTGGACGTCGCATTACGAGTTTTCCCTCAAGTAAAAAGTAGGTAATCTATATGACAAATACGAAGGTCCATTCGTAGGGTCGCTGAGATATGGCCGTCAATAAAGTAGAATAAAGTTCAGGCCCGCGTCAAAATGGATCAGGACCATTGGTGACATATTTGTTTTCAATCGTATTGCTTACGAAATACATTTTATACAAACTAGCGGTTTGTCTACTACTAAATATTAATGTGAAAACTCGCTGAAATACTTCTTCACTAGTCTGGTAAAGCCTTGGTGATAGTCTAGAGATTACAAAGAAAATCAGTGTATTATTTGATTTTACAAGTAGGGTTTCCGTGCTAAAATCGAATTTCGACTAGCTTGTACGTACATACACAAAATACGGAAAGCTCCTTAACTATTTATTTTTCGTTGTATTTGCTGATTGGTTACGGTTAACCTAGCTTTTCTCGACAGTTCAACTATCTTTTAACCCTGTTTTAATTCTGTGCAATACTGTAAAATCAGTTTTATCTCATGCTATATGCGTATTTAGCGGCTTCCTAAGTTAGATACATTTTTAAATAAAGGGGTAAGTCTATAAATTGTTTTAAAAATAAAGAAGACGGCAGCATCGCAGGCAAAAGAATATTTAAAATTTGGAGCTTGCAGTCTTTGTCTGCCTGTGGTATTGTAACTAAAACGGATGAAGCAATTTAAAAGTCTTTTTCGTTTCGTACCTTTTCGTTTAAAAAGCGCAGCTCTCTATTGCTGTGTTAAACGGGAATAGCGTCGACTAAAGATAGGTATCTACGAGTATCTACAGTGTGTGTTTTTAAAATGAGTGATAAAATAAATTAGTCTTAAAAGGCATTGGTCACCTTCAATATTTTTTGATAATTTACTCAGCAATTGTAGTTAGCAGTCAATTTAATGTCAGTGACACTTACGAGTAACGTGATTTTCGTTTCGAACATAACCGGCCCAGCCGTATTTGATTAAATACGGAACCCTATACCGAGCATTGCCCGATATGCTCTTGGCCGGTACAACTGTTCGTTGCAGAAAAGCTCGTTCAAGGGGATTACTTCTATATTTTGAGGCCAGTCACATAAAATCATTCATTAAATCACTACACACTTTTTGTCTCAGTACTTTATTTAGACCACTGTCGCGTTTTATAAAGTTACAATTTACAATTTTGCTGTTTGCCTCTCTTTCTAGCCAATATGTGCGTGCGTTAGTGAGGCAAACAGCGAAATTGTAAAATATAACATTACAAAACGCGACAGGGGCCCGTTTCTCGAAAGCTTGAAACTTGTAATAGATGTGGAAGTCTCTATTTAACACTACTAATTAGATGAGGACTTCCGCTTGTATTACAAGTTACAAGCTTTCGAGAAATAGGCCTCTGAGGCCTATTTCTCGAAAGCTTGGCCTCTGAGGCCTCTGAGGCCTATTTCTCCGACCGAAAAGACCGAAAAGAGATGGCGGGACGACTTGGACGCGTTCTGCGGAGAATGTTGAGAACTTGCCAACAACAGGACGGAATGGAAAACGAGAAGGGAGGCCTTTGCCCAGCAGTGGGACTCACGATAGCAGGCTATTGAAGAAAATAACTTTATTTAGACGTATGTTTGTGTAATCAATGTAAATCATTCACCTCAACTGGTGAAATTATCTATACATTGCGGGTCGAATTATTTTGCACGGATTTGTAATCTAATTATAACCATCGTTAAAAGATACGCCCGTATTGCATGTACACTCTGTATACATGGTGTTGTAATATTTCGTCGGAGGAACACATTTATTCGGCCGTGGCGTTCAGCCAATAAATTACTGCATCTCAATGGAGATCTTAATTATTGAGAGGCTGTTGCCATGAGATACGAATTCAATATTAGTTATGTAATTAATGGTTCTCGTTATTACCCGTATCGTGCCTTAATACCAATTAAGCTGTCAATGGAACAATATGACGAGAAACAAATATATGTAATTTAATGAAACAAACTTGTTGATATGGTACGCGTTTTAATTGATAGAAGTACTTAATATAGAAAGTAGATTTACGAAACAAGTGCGAAAAACATGAAATTCGAAACGAGTGGCGACGTTTTAGTATCTGTTGTGTTTTAAATCGACACGAGTTACGAATTTCGTTTTTGTACTTGTCTCGTACGACGTTTTTTAGTGCAGATGGCTCTCCGAAGTTTTGGACCTGACGTAAAATGACACACTTCTCGCACTAGAGCCTAAATAACACACCATCTGTACTAAAAAAAATATATTTCACTTTACTATTAACTTCAATATCTAAGGGTTAATTGGATAAGAAAGTTTATACTACCTATACGATGTATATTATAATCTTTCTTATCGAGTCGTATAGTATACAGGGCATGACTATTGGACATGAAGGGAAAGTAACTAAGATATTACGGAGAGGATATTTTGCTGAAAGAAGACTTTATGCTATTTTTAAAAGCAAATAAAACTGCATTCAAAACTTGAAATCGAATAGACTACTATTTTTTTTCGAATTTTGAACTTATCATTTTAGTTTCAGATACTATGTTTCTCATGAAAAATTGTTATTTTTTATCCATTCTTTCGCATGACAACAAAAAATTACGAAAAAAAAATTTCATATTAAAGTAGGTTCGATGCTTAAAGAAAGATAGATTTTTTTTAACGAAGTGTTATTTAATTTTTTAAATAAAATAGTCTTCTTTCAGCAAAATATGCTATCTAGGATATTTAAGGTACTTTCCTTCATGTCCCATAATAATATTGGGACACCCGGTATACTCGTTCGTATAGTATGCACTAAAACGACTAATTAAATTATTCTTACGTTTGCTACAATAGAACACATGAATAGATCACTGAAATGCTAAATGAAAATAAGTGAGCTTCTTTTACGGTTCGTTATAGCCTATCCCGAAATTAAATAAACGTAATTGAACTCTAAATTAAATAAATAATACTAACGGCTTGTTTCACAATCTCCAGTTAAAGCTATCTGTCAGATAAAAAATAACACTATCTCTTTCTTTCACCTGGAAGAATAAAGAGAGCGTGTTATTTTTATCTCACCGATAGCTTTAACAGGAGATTGTGAAACAGGCCCTTACTCGAATAAAATCTATCTGTCAGATAAACGATAGCTGTCCTTTTTTAAATTGCCTGGGGAGAAGGATAGTGATAATTTTATCTTTATACCCTGTGCGGAAAGTCAGGGCGCAGGCCTACTATCGCAAATACCGGAGTTCGTAAATTTCTGGGATTTGTTTCTGTCACAACGAAGGCGTCATTAAAGTGACAGAGAATCCCTGAAATTCACGAACTTCGGTGTTCGCGATAGGGAACGATGCCTTCATTTTCCTTACTGACTCTACAACATCTCCCAATCCACAGCTGGACGTAGGCCTCTCCTATTAAGCGCATGCATTAGGAGGTAAATCGCAGTAATGTGTTGCCTATGATGACGCTGCAGCCCATTATCAATCTTCTATCAAAGAATCAGTGAAAGATCAGTGACACTTTAATCCCTTAGTCGCCTCTTTCGACACCCACGTGAAGAGTTGGGGTGGAGACAAATGTATTCTTACTGCCGTCACTACACGGCCAACTGACTCCACCGTACAAACTGAATTATACAGGCTGTGTAAAGATTGTTAGCTCGAGAATAGTATCAAGTTCACGGCATTATTATGAAGTGAAACGTAGCTTGCTTGTGTAAATTAATTTCGGCTTCGTTTGTTTACTCTACCTCCGTAAACTCTACTAAACGTTTCAAATTTTCCTGTAATTAGTTTCTCTACGCGAATAGCTAGTTGATTGTTTTCTAGAGTTTCCTGTTTCGTCTTTTAGTGAGAGCCGTAAAAATGTTTATTGTATTCTAGAAATGTTTTGCTGTTTCCGATTGATTCGTTTTTCGTGTTAAAAGTTAAATGCTAATCGTAGGCTATCAGAAATAAATTAGATATTTTATTATTTGTTACAAGTAGAAAATTAGCCATCATTTATCTATAGTTTTAATTTTCATACTTTAAACTTTGGTTAAATTGTGATTACAATACCAAAATTATAAAAAGGAGTCTGCTTTCGGTTCTAACCCTGGATCATTCTAAAATTCTGTCAGACTGCCTGCGACCACGGGTGTAACGTCATGCCCAAAACGTCAGGATAAAATTAAACGCCAGTTTACGCGATTAAGACCCGTTTGTCGTTGAAATATGAGTTATAATCGTGATAATTTAAATCAATACATTGTGAAATTCGTAGAAGGATTTTATATTTTACTAGCGACCGCCCCGGCTTCACACGGGTACTATACCTACATATAAAGCCTTCTTCTTGAATTAATCTACCTATTAAAAAAAATCTCATCAAAATCCGTTGCGTAGTTTTAAAGATTTAAGCGTACAAAGGGACATAGGGACAGAAAAAGTGACTTTATTTTATACTATTTAGTGATGAGATAGGTTTGACAAACAGTGTATACTATGAACTGGCGCCGCGAGTTTAACGGCGACTTAATTTATATTCCTCTCGATCACACCAATCCGCAAGTATGAGCGGGATGGATAAAAGTAAATCCACTAATCCTACCGCGAACTTAGATCGACAATTCGACATGTTGCCGCTCAGCAGTCGGCTTATGATGGTCCCGTAATCGTTTGTCGTTGTTGCCGTTAGGTTCTATTCAGTAGGTGAATAAGCACCTTCTGGGCAAACTCACTCCATCGTAGGCCGCATCTCGGCTAGTCTGTGGCCATGAGTAAAGAAAATTAGTAAAAAAAACATGACTATTTCTAAGTAACTTATGGGGCATTCAATTGTTAGTTGTTTATAGAGTTAGAAAAACGTATTACTGTTCACGACTCATGTTTCACCCTGTATTGTACATATGCAGAACTAGTAAATTAAAACAACGCTAAAAAATCTTCAGCTACTTAAACTATGACATGAGAACTGATATGAAATTATTGTATGAGTAAAAGTAACATCTGCGCGTAAATAAATTCAACCAAGTCGCCAGCTTGAATTGATAATGGAATACCTGACTACTGTCTGAGGCGGACTCCATACAGATTAAAATTAAGGCGCTCTGCCCGACTTGGCCTAACAACTTAATGAATAAGAAATACCCCCACTAAAGAGATTGGAAGCTATATGAGGGTCGGATGGTAGCTATATATTCAATTAGGATTATCCCAATCTATGGCGACGAAGGTGTTGCCGGGTTGTTGGCTCTAATATGACATATTTGCTGGAAACGTGTAAAGCGTGCCAATGGAGAATGTTACTAAAATAATATTTCTAAAATAAAGAAATTTGCAATTTCGTACAGGTATAAAATTTCAAACCCGCCGACAAAGTGGTACAATAAAATGTACAAACAATTTTTTTTCGTGTCCCTTCCCTAGACAGTATCGACGAAGTCGAGCAATTTAATTTCCTACCCATTTCGTACCTTGTCACAGTGACAATCAATATGAAAGCTGCTAGGGCTGTCATATTACTCGTATAGCTACTATGACGAGGTACTAAATGGGTAGGAAATTAAATTCCTCGACCGTACAATAAAATGTACAAAATATTTTTTTTTTCGTGTCCCTAGCCTAGTAGTAAAGTGGGGATGATTTTTTTATTTTGCTGTAATCCTACAGTTGTGCGGTATCGTTGAATAAGTCTTTCAAAAAGAATTAGGGTCAAGAAAGTTTTCTTATAAACTCAATATTTTCGAAGATTTGATATATGTCATCTAATATTTTATAATCTACTTTTAAAGGTATGAGCACTTTAGCTATGTCTCCATTTGTCATCCGTAGTTTCTAGACTTTGCCTTTAAACTTAAGCCTAACTTTTATTCCCACTCGGTCTGGTTTAATAAAATATCACAAATGACGCGTCAAAAAGGCCGCCCTTGGTGAGGTCAAACATTTATAGAAGTAAAGAATTTTTCAGGAGATTTAAGTATATTGATCTCATTGATTGGCACATCGAGACACAGTATTATCGAAATGTAAGAAATATATAATAAAAAGTTTCTTTTCTACACGTCTACTTAATAACTAAGTAAGGCGAATACATGAATAAAATAAAGAACGAAATGGCAAAATTCACAATTTCTGATGTTCAGAATTGCTATGAATTGTTTCTCTATTATTTACGATACCTCATTTAATAATATGTTTTCCACGTATGCGAATATAATAAAATTAATAAATATATACCTAACTAAACTGCTACAAGTATCGCTTTTCCTATTTTCGTTTGTTAATTTAACTTTTTTTTTAATTTTTCTAAGTTTAGCTTTTAGTTTAGCTGCCTTTCGTTTACGACTGACGATTAAGCGTTAGCGATTGACAACTTGTCTAAGCACCCTGACGTAAAGGATTGTTTAGGACATTATTTATATTTTTACTGTCAAGAACGGTGTATTTAAATTTTTCGACATATCAGGTATAGAATTTCTATTAACATTTTACATTTGATGGTCACTGAACCCATTTGGCGTTGTAAATTAATACGCAGTCAGTAAGCAGTTGGCGAATATCCAGGGGATCTTCAGAGGCACATGTGACTGCTCGCGCATACATAATTGTAGTAGGTCGATAAGTTAACGAGCTTGGAATCTTGTAGTCTAATGTGCAAAGCTAGGGATTATGTAGAAATCGGTCAAGTTCTAGTCGGTCTCGCGCACGAAGGGTTCCAATCCATTATCTATAGGTACAATACAACAGTAGTTTGTATGTAATGCATTTTTAAACAACATTAGATCACTACAACCTCAAATGTTTAATAATTGTGTTTCTAAAGGCCTTTGGTACTCCAACATCATACTATTATTATATGAATAGTGATGCTTCCAGTTTTAGCTCCCGTACCTAATTAAATAATTATTAGTGTGGTTTGCCTCGAAAATAAATCATTGTAATCTTACAAAAAATTCTAAAATTACACCTAATTTCATCCATTGTGGCATCTAGCTTCGTTTTGTCTGAAAAACATGAATTGACACGCTACCGGCTGTCTAGAGGATGGAGGTATATGGAGGTTTATAAATATAAAACATGATTTTCAGTCATGATCATCATCAATAACCTACGTTTTCATAAAGAACGATATGGTTTGGTTCAGTGTTTAGAGACTTTAGAGATTCTGAGCTGAGTTATTCAAAAAGTGGTTCAATTATCCCCGATCTACCCTGCGACAAAAATGTCTGATGAAACATGGATATAATGAACATTTTATGCAAGCAACTTGATAGTATATCTTACCTAATCTGCTATAACCGTGACCAAAGTCTTGCATAATATTAACAAATCAAAATTTCTAATTAGCGACTGACCTACTTATCAAACAGTATTACCACTTTAACCCGTTCATCACTAATGGCCAATTGACAATCCGCAGCAGGACATCCGATCAATCCTCTAACTAAGTTACCCCCGTCGCATCACTATCGTGTGTCACAATTATTACCGTCGAACGGACAGACATATCTACTTAATAACTAAGTAAGGCGAATACATGAATAAAATAAACATTTGAGGTTGTAGTGATGCCGTGTGGTGACGGCAGTAAGAATACATTTGTCACCACCCCAACTCTTCCATGCCGTGTGGTGACGGCAGTAAGAATACATTTGTCACCACCCCAACTCTTCCCGTGGGTGTCGTAGGAGTCGACTAAGGGACTAAAGTGTTACTGATCATACACTTGACCCGGGTATGTCTGAAAACTACGACCACGACCACCGGGGGATGGGCAGCAGCATCCCTAAAGTGCGGTGGAGACACTGCGATCGCCAACCCGCATGCCAAGCGTGGCGATTATGGCAAATACCCCCCAAAATAAAATGATAGCACAAAAAAGGCCGCGGCCCCGAGGTTCCGGCGACCCCCGGTGCCCTGGTTATGGTAGCGGCCAGGGTGCTAGCGGGGTCAGGGGTGCTAAGAATCTCCGGCAAAGATCCGGCTACCACCACCGACGACCTCTGGCCCTGGCAACTTATAACACACGTACACTGCGGACCGACGAAAAGTTAGTGGAACTGGAGGAAGGATTGAGCAAGTTGCGTTGGGACATTGTGGGATTGTCAGAAGTCCGAAGAGAGGGCGAGGACACGATAATCCTAAAGTCCGGCAACTTGCTCTATTTCCGGGAGGGCGACCAACAGTCCCAGGGAGGTGTCGGGTTCATCGTCCACAAGTCCCTCGTAAACAACGTGGTGAAGATCGAGAGTGTGTCGGCTAGGGTGGCGTACCTTATACTCAGAGTATCTGAGAGATACTCGCTGAAGGTCATACAGGTGTACGCGCCGACTTCGACACACTCCGACGACGAGGTGGAGGCTATGTATGATGATATCTCAAAAGCCATGCATAGCTCCAGAACCTACTTCACCGTTGTTATGGGGGACTTCAACGCGAAACTGGGCAAGAGAGATGGTGACGAACTGAGGGTGGGGCAATTTGGGGTTGGACGTCGGAACCACCGGGGCCATCTGCTGGCTGGTTTCTTGGAGAAGGAGGGACTCTACATGATGAACTCCTTCTTTAAGAAACGCGAGCACAGAAAATGGACTTGGATGAGTCCCGACGGTGCAACTAAAAACGAGATCGACTTCATCATGTCGACGAAGAGACATATATTCAACGATGTTTCTGTGATCAGTACGGTTAAAACCGGTAGCGATCACCGCCTGGTAAGAGGCACGTTGAATATATGTCCTAAGCTAGAACGCTCGCGACTGATGAAGTCTACGCTCCGTCCTGCACTCCATCTCCAAAACCCCGAGAGCTTTCAGTTGGAACTCCAAAACCGTTTCGATTGCCTAGGCGATGATGTGGACGTATTCAACGACGGGTTTGTGGAAGCTGTCCATAGCGCTGGGTCTAAGTTTTTTAAGACCCAGCGGACAAATAAGACCAGAAAGCTCTCAGACTCCACTCAGAAGCTAATGGAAAAAAGAAGTGAACTGGTTCTACAATCCTCAGTTGATGCGACTTTATACCGGCAGCTCAACAGACAGATCTCTAAGTCCCTCAAACGCGATATGCGCCAATTCCGTACCAAGTGTATAGAAGAAGCCATCGAGCGGAACAAGGGCTCTAAAGTTTTTGCAAGGGATCTGTCTGTTGGGCAAAGCCAGCTCGCCAAATTAAAGACTGAGGATGGTAGAATCGTCACATCCAGATCTGAGCTGCTGAGTGAGATAGAGGGTTTTTATGGACAGCTGTACACGTCAACTAGCAGACCCGAAGTTGATCTAGCGGAAGACCTCAGAGCTAGACTGACCCGACACTATACAGAAGATATCCCGGACATCAGCCTGTGCGAGATTAGAATGGCTCTTGAACAGCTCAAAAATAACAAGGCGCCTGGGGAGGACGGAATTACAGCTGAGCTTCTGAAGGCGGGTGGTAAACCGATCCTTACGGCCCTTCAGAAGTTGTTCAATTCCGTCTTACTGGAAGGGAGAACGCCAAAGGCATGGAACAGAGGTGTGGTGGTACTGTTCTTCAAAAAAGGTGACAACGCTTTATTGAAGAACTACCGACCCATCTCACTTCTGAGCCATGTCTATAAGCTGTTTTCAAGAGTCATTACGAATCGTCTTGCACGCAGGCTTGATGACTTCCAGCCTCCCGAACAAGCCGGTTTCCGAAGAGGCTTTAGTACCGTAGACCACATCCATACGCTTCGCCAGGTTATACAGAAGACCGAAGAATATAACCTGCCCCTCTGTTTAGCGTTTGTGGACTACGAGAAAGCCTTCGATTCGATCGAAACATGGGCAGTACTACAGTCTCTCCAACGGTGCCAAGTCGACTACCGCTATATCGAGGTGTTGAAGTGTTTATACGAGAGCGCCACAATGTCAGTCCGACTCCAAGACCAGAGCTCGAAACCTATTCTGCTGCAGCGGGGAGTTAGGCAAGGAGATGTCATCTCCCCTAAGCTGTTTACCGCTGCACTGGAGGATGTCTTTAAGACTCTGGACTGGAGAAGGCTGGGTATCAACATAAACGGCGAGTACCTCACTCACCTTCGATTCGCTGACGATATAGTAGTCTTGGCTGAGACCTTGGAGGACTTAAGTACTATGCTCGTTGACCTCAGTAAAGCCTCCGAGCGAGTTGGTCTTGGGATGAACATGGATAAGACGAAAATCATGTCGAATTCCCATGTAGCACCAACTCCCGTAATAATCGGAGACTTTACACTCGAAGTTGTAGACGAATATATATACCTAGGGCAAACTATTCAGTTAGGTAGGTCCAACTTCGAGAAAGAGGTCAATCGTCGAATCCGACTCGGTTGGGCAGCGTTCGGGAAGCTACGACACATATTTTCGTCCAATATTCCGCAGTGTTTGAAGACGAAAGTCTTTAATCAGTGTGTGTTGCCAGTGATGACATACGGTACTGAAACGTGGCCGCTTACAATGGGCCTCATAAGAAGGCTCAAAGTCACCCAAAGGGCAATGGAGAGGGCTATGCTAGGAGTCTCTCTGCGTGATCGGATTAAAAATGAGACTATCCGCAGCAGAACCAAAGTAACCGAAATAGCTCTCCGAATCGCTAAACTGAAGTGGCAGTGGGCGGGGCACATTGCGCGTAGAACCGATGGCCGTTGGGGCGGGAAGGTTCTTGAGTGGCGGCCACGTACCGGAAGGCGTAGCGTGGGTAGGCCCCCCACAAGGTGGACCGATGACCTGGTGAAGGTCGCAGGAGTCCGCTGGATGCGGGTGGCGCAGGACCGGTCATTGTGGCAATCTTTGGGGGAGGCCTATGTTCAGCAGTGGACGTCTTTCGGCTGATATGATGATGATGATGATGGGACAGACATATCACACACAAGCCAATCAAGGCTATCCTATGAACTCGTCTCGGTATTGCCAACCGTTTTCCAATATCCTCTATTTCTCGTTGGACCGCCGCCAGTTAACATTACTTATTCGGGCAAATTCCCGATTAAGCATGACTTGGCCACCACCTGACTCTAATTTAGCTTCATGTTACGATTATATTAAAACGGTAAAGTTTTGTTGCTGTACCAGGATATGGATATTGAGAGATTAAACACGCCTATTTATTGTACCGAGTGCTTAGAAGTCAGGTAAAAGTATAAATTGTAAAATGTAAATGGTTTTACTCACGAAGACTTGCGAATTTGTCAAAAGTAACCATAATAATATGACAATACGAACTAAGTTTAGCGGCTTTTTGAATGAGACGATCTAGGTTGGCTGTATTTATATATGCGTTACACTTTAGTATGGAAGTTTCTTGTCCTACATCGGTGACTGTGGTTCTTCTGACGGGTCTAATAATTCCTGATTCACATCCATCATCTGCCTATATTAGTCCTTAACTGGACGATTGCAGGAGAGGACGCACCTATTCCGCCACTCTTTGCCACATAAAGCACTTCAATCCCTTAGTCAACTCTTACGTTACCCACGGGAAGAGTTGGAGTGGTGACAAATGTGAATACATAGTAAGAATTTACTACCGTCACTTGGCGGCCAATTCCTGCTTCTAGCTTGTGTAATTCTCCCAGATCTTGAGTGTTAGTAAATATCGGAAGCCGAGCGGCAACAAGGTGCGCTTTAGCGCGAGGCTTAATGCAGGTCTACTGGAGACCGGAGATATATCAGGGAATGTTGCAAACTGACCCAGCGGCGCTAGCTTTCATTAGGAGCTGTAGGACACTGAAATTTGAGTAAGTAAAGGTTAACTGAGCATAAACGAGGTACGTACGCTTTCGTGCTCGTCCTTGGAAGCGTACATAGCTTTTCGTTTGAAAAAAAAAAAACTAGTTTCCCAGGGGTAAGTAATGAAACGTATACGAACTAAAGCTATATTATTCAGGACGTATAAATTCAATTTGTATAATTTTGTAACGTGTAAAGTACAATTGGTATAAATCACATAATCTATAATATCATAACATATAATTACATTTTGTGTAATTTACTTTACATGTAACATTGTTTGCTATAACAGTACATTGACATAATAATGAAATAATATAATTCATGTAAGTTTAAATATTTTAGAGTAGTAATCTTTTCTGGTAGCAGTTTATTTACATGAGATTCGCAGTTCTAACCTGCCCTAACTTTCTGCGGGGATCCCAATTGTAACCTAACCTAATCTACTTTTCTGGTAGCAGTAATTTCTGCAGGGTCGCAGTTCTAACCTTTTTTTTTTTTTGACGGAGTGGAAGAATGCATTTACGCATGACCCCCCCCGGCCGGGGGAAGGCCATGTGGGGGGGCGTATGTGGGACTGGCCTCTCTTAGCCCTCCTCTCCTAACGAGAGGGGGAAGACTACGGCCCTACCCACTAAAAAACCACTCCGGCGTATCTGTCACCTGCCGTTGTTGGGGGATGTCTTGGGATCGATCTGGCATTCTACCATGACATCCCCCGGCGGTTCTAGCAACTTATGGTTGCCGGAACATCCGCACCATTAAAGGGGAGAGTCAGATACGCATGGCTCTCCCTCCGTAAATCATGGACCGAAGATTGCGGGTCCCCCACCCGCTGGTCCTATTGGGGGAGGGCATTTAGTGCATTCGCAAATTGTGCACGCCTCCTCCCCCGTCGCCTTCGCCTCATCGGCAGAGCATGAGCACTGCTCTCGCGTTCCCTCTCAGCTGCTTCTTTCCCTGACATTATCCTATCGCAGAAGGACGATACTGCGTCCCAGGATCTCTCGCTTTCCAGCATTGCCGCTATTACTGCATGTAGCGAGAGATCCCCCACTCCGAGAACAGTGCTCATGTCCTGGCGTTCCGCGGCCCAGCGATTGCACACCTCAAATGTGTGCTGGGCCGTGTCATCTCCGTCACCACATTCGTGACACGCTGTTGTGGCTTCCTTCCCTATTTTATGCAGGTAATGACCAAAGCAGCCGTGCCCAGTCATTACCTGCGCCAGCTTAAAGCCCACCTTGCCGTGTTTACGGTCAAGCCAGCGGTTGAACGACGGGAGGAGTGCTCCTATGGTGCGGACTCCATAGAGAGAGTCCTCCAGGTTGTTCTTCCACTGGACCCTCATCCTTTCTACTGCCCTTTTTCGGGCAGCCCTTTGCTCCGCGTGCGCAGGATATTCTCCCGTGGTTCGGCTCCTGACTCTTTGTTTATGAGCCTCGGTGAGAATCCCTGCCTCCAGTTCCCATGGTGGGGTCCCTGCTATAACAAAAGCCGCCGCTTCTGCAACCGTCACGTAGGCCCTACATATTCGGATGGCGACTATTCGCTGCGGTCTTCGTAGCATGGTTCTGTTTGCCGCGTTTAATTTATCTGCCCATATTGGTGAGCCGTACAGAGCCATACTTCTGGCCACTCCTGCGTAGAGGCGACGGCACGCTGCCGATGGCCCTCCAACATTCGGCATTAGCCTTGACAGGGCTGAAGCCGCTCCTATAATCCGGGGAGCAAGCTGCCGGAAATGCTCGCCAAAATCCCACTTTCTGTCCAGAGTAAGACCCAGATATTTTATATTGGGCTTAATCTGGACAATTTCGCCACTTATTTTAAGCCTCGCTTGGGCAGGCAGCCTCCATCCCTTTCCGCCGAACATTATAGCTTCCGTCTTGTGGAGAGACACCTTGAGGCCCAGCAGTCGCAATTCTAACCCAACCTAACCTACTTTTCTGGAAGCAGTTTATATTAGTGGGGGTCCTAGTTCTAACTTAACCTACTTTTCCGGTAGCAATTTATTTCTACATGGGTCGCAGTTCTAACCTAACCTAGCTTTCTGGTAGCAGTAGATTTCCGTGGGGGTCGCAGTTCTAACCAAACCTAACCCATTATGGGTAGCAGTTTATTTCTACGGAGATCGCCGCGCTTACTTAACTTAACCTACCATTTCTAGTTCTATTTATTTCTGAGAGGTTTATTTACGTAGTTATTTGATACGTTAATGTTTATTTTATTTTAATTTGTATTTTTATGAAGATTATATGAAACATAATTAGTTAAAATGTCTGATATATGAAACAGTGATAATAATATGTTAAATGTATGTTATATAATTTTTAGGAAAATATACATTTTGTGTATTACATTAAACGATTTTCTACGTTTTGAACATTTGTAAACTGAAATTATGCAATAAGTTTGTATTCATTTCGGTACGCACCCGTTTCCCAGAGCTTTCTTTAGATCTTGGGCATCTCTATTCTCCCACAGCTCAGCTCAAGAGCCGAAGAGAGCTGTGGGAGACTAGATATATTATGAGAAAGCGAAAGCTTGACTCACTGGCTCTCAATTTTTGGGTTTTCTCGGTGCGCAAATGATTAAAAAAACAAGGTGAAAGAAAAATGTGTCAGCATGACTTAAGAAACATGAAACATGTTTTTTCCAAATCAGAGTTTCAATCTCGCTTGTACCTATGTAACAGTGTCTGTGCTGATATAGTTTTATATGTACATACTTAGTGCAAAACTATAATATTTGGCAATAGGCGATCCGTGCTGGATGCGCTTGGCGACTAGCCAGCCGTAACGACTTACCGTCTGCCCGCGATTATTTCAACTAGATAAATTTTAAAGGGCTATTCCCAGCAGTTACCACGTCCAAACAATCGAATAGCCTGAATATAACCTCTATGTCATTGGCATAACGTACATCGTGAAATGAAACTCTGTAGTAACTAGTAGGAATAACCCATTTTACACTCCTTAAACACATTGGCGTCGAGTACTAAAGAGGACCGTGCCGAGAAACCATTGATTTTTAACCGACATAAAAAAAGTTGTAAATTTTATGTCATCCCGGGCCGTAAATAGCATTTACACCTCCTGGGCAAGGGTAGACGGTATATTGTATACACCGCGAATGGTAATAAAGAAAGCCAGATATTTTTATCGCATGGCGGTCATACATTCTTGACGCTTGACTTGGCTTGATAAAAAGGTTGACGCAATGTGGGTTGAATTTTGGAAATAATAAAATGACGGGAAACCAAAGTTCATACCTACTAACTTTTGACAGCAACTTTCTTTCGATATTAATATATAATGCGAAGTCTATATTAGTACAATATTCTGTAATTGTTTCGTAGATATCATCATCATCATATCAGCCGAAATATCTCCACTGCTGAACTTAGGCCTCCCCCAAAGATTGACCGGTCCTGCGCCACCCGCATCTAGCGACTTCTCTAGGGTGCTTAGACAAGTTGCCAATCGCTAACGCTTAATCGTCATTCGCAAACGAAAGGCAGCTAACGGCCTTTGTCGCACTAATATGAAAGTGTGACAGGTAGGGAAAACTATGATGCTCTACTAAGCGTTAGCGATTGGCAACTTGGCTAAGCATCCAGGTCATCAGTCCACGTCATCGTACTCGTAAGTTGTAGTTGTCATACGATAATTTAAATTTGAGAATATGTCCGGTCCGGAACCTTCTGTGTAATTCTGGCTTAGATTTGCACTTGACAGTTTAATTTATTTGGTAATAATTATTTTCTTTTGAATAATATATTCTTCTTATTTTAGTCAACATAATTATCTAATTAAATATAGGTAGTAGGGCATAAGGATAAGTATGTATAAGTAAAGTTACGACTTCAAATTGTATATTATCTGTTACTTTTTCAGTCACTTCATTTATGTTGACTTTAACGTTTTCCTAGTCAAACATTTGAAAGGTCATATTTAAATATGAATATTATCATAAAGCTAAATGTCAACGGCTTTACGACGCAGGGAAGTCCAAAGACGAATCTCGCCACGAAAAGTATCTGCCGCGATGTCGTGGCTACATTTTATTTAATTAAGTGACCCATTCCCTATGAAATAAGGTACATTATAGTATGATTCGATGACTGTAGTTACGACGCTAATAATACACACTCAGTAAACATCAGTAAATTCAAACATCTTATAACTGAGAGTTAAAAGTATCGGGATAAAAACTCCTTGCAAACAAGATGTCTTTTAACAAAAGGCCGTAAACGGTAGCATGTGGCTGTAAAATATCGTCATTCCAAGAAGGGACTTGGGTTTGGTCCTAAGCAAATAGTACCTAAGGTTTCTCTTTTGTTCTGGAAATAAAACTAAAAGGATTTCGCCGCTGGCATGCCGCGTTCGGTGTACGTATAAAGGGAAACTGAAAAAGAAAGCACAGGTTATACGGGGCGAGTAGTGTCTGCGAGTAGTTGAGCGAGTACTCGCGTTCCAGTTACTAGACAATTCTAAGATCTTACTTATCCATTTATTTAAGCTTGTGAACAGTCAATAGGCTTGTTGGTAGCCTTTTATGTAATATTCATATATTTCATATAGGGCGACGACTGAGCCATAGTGTGGGCCATTTGACCAGGGAATCGCAATGTGAAGTGAAGACGTTTTGATGTTTTAGAGACATTCTTGAAGCATCAAGGTTCAGCATCCAAAATAAAAGAGGTAGCGTGACAGCACAGCACCACATATATTCAATCTTATCTAATATTTTGGATTAATCTCAGACTAATTGCATTTGTTTAGCAAAACCGTTAGGCATTGATATGTAGCTCTTAAATAGGAAAAAGTCTGAAAAAAATACTGTTATTACTTGCTTGGTTCCTGTCCTACTAAAATCGCGTAAATCGAAATTCGTAGATTTCGAGGATTTTTCACTGTCACTCCAACGAAAACGTCATTAGAGTGAGACAGACAAATTCTCAAAATCTGCGGATTTCGAAGTTCACGATAGGGCCGCTGTAGGTACTCCAAATGGCGAGTCTGGCGACTATCCAGCGGCGCGTGTAGTTCTGCGTCAGATGTTCAACGAATATGATGCACTCCGGCCAACCACAAACATTTACATCCACGCCGCATGCCCCACACGATCGTCTACTTAATTTGAACTTGAACTTATCTAGGTAAGTTGCTGGCAACTAAACACACCCGCTGGAGCCGTGTGACCGAGGCATTATCATTACGAGGTAGAGCGCTGTTAGCCAAGTATTGGTTTCCGCGTGATTGGCCGGCTTGTACGTAGCCTCTCACGGAATTGCGACAAAGCAGTTGTTTCTCTTACGTTTTTTCGTCCGTGAAGTTCAAATTCCCAATGCTATCCAATTTTTAAAAGTGGATAGAATTGGTACTTGTATTGTGAATGTCGAGTCGCAAATTAATGTTATAACTATTATATACGTATAAGTATGTAGTTTATTAACATTCCTCTTTAGTAAAATATGACTTACAAGTAATTCGTTGGTTTATGGTAAAAATATAGATGCAAACAAAGCATCAAAATTATGTAAATACCCTAGTACATGTAAACACGTTTATAGGTACTTGGTACCTAGGTACACCTACACTTTATTGCGCCATGCTTGTATCGAAATATTTGATTACTTTACATCAAGTATACCTACCTTATCAAGTTATCAACGAATTAAGTTTACCAATAATTTTGCAATGAACATAAGAAATAATTCATATTTTTTAGGTATTACAGTAATTATACTGTGACTTTTAGTTACGCTGCGTCGATCGGTGTCGCTGCGGTAGCTGGTTGAAAATGTTAAATATTAATATATGACAACTATGCCTTAAGATATTATTACAAGTATAAATACATACATACGAAAATAAATACGAAAAACGAAATACACGAACGATATACGAATAAATAAATACGAGTTTTTACCAGGAATTATTAACCCGTAAGTCCCACACTTTTATCCATTTGTATTACTTGTACAAAGTAGTAGCAATAGGTACATGCTACAAATCAGTATAGCTCGCCTGCTACCAAAATTGGGCGACGTCTGAACGTAATAGATATCTACCTGAAGAAATTCAATTCAGTATTGTCAGTATTAATACCTTCAACATGAACAACTTCATGATCATGATCATCATCAGCCAATTGACGTCCACTGGTGGACATAGGCCTCCCCCAGAGAGTTCCACAAAGATGAACAACTTATTTACTCATACTTTTGTTCCTAAACTTAACTTAAAAGTAAACAACGGTAGCAATCACACACGCATCATCAGCCAATGTCGGTTCACTGCTGAACATAGGCCTCTCCAATTAACTATGCATAGGGATGCATGAGTAGGTAATGCCCGTAATTGTATTAGTGTGTCCACTATGACATGATGATGCTGCTGCCCATCATTGGTCGTGTATAAACTAGGGCTCACGGTACACGTGTAACCCGCCAAACCGGATACCCGTGTTCTTAAGCCCGACGGTACTAAGAACCCGAATTACACGAACCCGCCGGGTACCCGTGTCCGTGTCCAATACACGGATACCGTTTACACAAAACCGCGTGCTACCCGGGTACTTAAGACCGAACCGAACGGGTTCGAAATAATTTGAGCAAATGCAAATAAGGTCTATTATGAATGTAACCTGCAGCTTCGTTCGACACTATAAAACACTACCTGTTCAGGAAAGGTCAGCCAATATAACTTTTTTATGAGGTTTTATAAATTTCGACTCTATCTGTTACGCAATAAGGTCTATTTGACAAAATTAGCCTTTCGCTTATCTATCAAAGTCTCACGACCCATTCGTACGCTTCTCGTCAAGGACGTCCCCGAACCCGCGGGTAATTAAAGTCCGTGTAAATAATACCCGTGTACCCGTGTAGACGGGTATTATTTACACGGACTTTAATTACCCGTGTAAATCGGGCCATACGTGTAACAAGAACACGGGTATGAGAAACGTTGACACGAAACCCGGACACGACCGCGAGCCCTAGTATAAACGAATATTCAGTGACGCTTTAATCTCTTACCCATTCACAAACGTCTGCTAACTTAACACGCCGCTAATAATTGTTTGTCCCTTTCGGTCTTAACAATGTGTCCATAAGAGCAAAAGGGACAACAATTATTAGCGGCTTGTTAAGTTAGCAGACGTTTATGTATTGGCAGGGTGCAAAGCGGGTGGAGGGGGTAGCCGAAACGATCGCCGCGCTCGCTGCAGCTAAAATTGACATTATGGTCGCCGACTTCAGCTGTCAAATCCATACTGCAGCAAATATTTTCTCATCGTTTTCAGATAAATATTTAATATGGGCCTAGTAAGGTGTGTTATTGTTAATTGCAATAACACCAAGAAGAACAGTGACTGTAAATTTTACCGATTTCCAAGACCATGGTGGAAACGAGACCAAAGAAATAAGTGGATAATTTTATATTATGTATTAACTCTTATATTATATTGTATTAACTTTTATATTATGTACATTAGTACTTGAGGAAATCCTAATTCTCCTTGCCGAGTGCCACGCTTCACATATTGATTGTTCAATGGTATCACAACACAATTTTGAAATTTCTGTATCTTCCATCACAACATGCACTAGATAATAACTATTTAAATTTGGTTCTAAACAAATTGCACTATTTTTGTAGATTGAGAACTCTTGTTTAAAAATATTGTAGTTTTCCAGACATGTCACACAATCTTCTCTTTGTATATTAATATCAGTCTGTTCACTTTGCTAACAGAATTGTCAATATCTTCAGTAGCATTACTTTTAGCAGCGGCTTCTAGGACACATTTCAAAGCACAATCTTCCTTCAAATCCGAGACATCAAACTGAAGAGGTTCACACTTGTGTTTCTTTGCTGTTGGAAACATTTCATGGAAATACTTCCCTTTAGAGTATTTTTCTTTGGAAATTTGACGGGCACTTGGCTTGCCCCATTGCTGTTCTTGACTGGTCTTGGTAAAACTGTTTTCATTATTTATGAAGTATATAAGTGCTGCAATATGCTTGCATTTTCCACTCTTATTATAAACGCAGTCGCACGATACACTCTCTACATGAGGATTGGTGTTTAGCTGTAAGTAAATTTATTTGTTAGAGAATAGAAAAAACTTTTATTTAACGGTATCGAAACACAAAAATCGGCTTACATAATACTTACAAAGTTGTCTTGTACGCCGTTGCTGTCACTGAAGCTTGGCGAACCACTCGGGATATGATAATACGGGACATGTCTTCTTGACGAATATCTTCAACCTCGAGAACATGCCCAGCTTGCACCAATTTCATCCCTTTATTCATCGTCTCCGGTTGGAAAACGATGTCGTACGTGATGGCACGAAACCCCGTTTTAGTTATGAATAGGCTCATTTCTAACTGAAAACAACAATATTAATGTTATTAGCAATAATGTTACTGACTGCAATTGTCCAAAATTGCTTTATATATTAAAATAACACAAAATTTAATTAATATTTTTCAAAATATTTACTTACTTCCCGCTTGAAAGCGGCGACTATAATGTCTAAAATGGCCACCTGTCAATGGCGCTGTCATCGCGCACGGTGCCAATAAGGGGGTTAATCCGTAGCAGTACTTTATTTATGAGTTGATGAATTGTTTGGAGTTACTTCGTAACCAGTAATCACATACGTAGGTACATATAGCACTAAACGCAAGTCTTGATAACCCAAAGCTATTTCATTAGTCGCAGTGCGGTGTCAAGCGCGAACTGTCATTCATTAGAGAGAACTTATGTGATCCAGCTTCCATAACTATGTCAGGGCCTCTACTATGATCCGCGTGAGATAACGTGCAGACGTTTTAGCAGGTACCTGTGTGACTTAGTAATTACAGTTCCTCTCGCTTACAATGAACCAGTGTGAGAGGGACGCACAGAAATAAAATTAACACTTTCATTGCGGACGAGTGCTACGCGCTACGCTCGTAGCCGCTCCCGTGATTTTTCCGCTTTGTAGCGAAAATGGACCTCCCACAGAGAACTCCCGTCGGGAGTTCCCCGCGGTCAAAGTGTTAAGTACCTGGTGTTAGGTGTGTTTGTATGTGTTATTTAACGCATACTGTCTCTCTTTTTACACTTGTCAATTCTAGATCAGGCATAGTAGGAAATCTTATGGCGCCATCCGGGTATAATATATTTAGGACCCTGATGGGGCTGCCGCGCTCATGCAGTGCGTCCACCATGTTCGCCGAGGCAGGGGTTCCGGATTTCTTTGCTGTTATGCGCGTGCGCATTGCCTCTTTTTGGGAGAGGATGCGCTGCTCGCATAACAGTATTGTAAATTCAGCGTATCGCAACTTTAATTGCACTATGTTTAGGCACTGGCTTTCTGTGCACCAAACCGGAAACAAGAAATAGAAATAGGTACATAATTCTACACTTATTATTATATTTTATCACTATTTTTGTCATTTGATGTGTATTTTATATTTGTATTTCACTTTAAACTTTTTGTCTGTATATTTTTTATTTATTTTTTATTTTTTTTTTATACCACGTCGGTGGCAAACAAGCATACGGCCCGCCTGATGGAAAGCAGTCACCGTAGCCTATGGGCGCTTGCAACCCCAGGGGTGTCACATGCGCGTTGCCGACCCAATAAGAACTTGTACACTCCTCTTTTGAAGAGCCCCATACTGTAGTCCAACGGGAAAACCTCGGCAGGGAGCTCATTCCACAGACGGACCGTCCGCGGGAGGAAGTTCCTCTGAAACCGCACGGTGCGCGACCATTTAGGTTGCAAGGTGTGAGGATGAGCGCCCAGTCGGTGGCGAGCGGTGCGATGATGAAAAGTGGACGTTGGCATCATGTCGAACAGTTCTTCAGAGCACAACCCATTGTACAGACGATAGAACACACATAAGGAGGCGAAGTCTCTCCTTAGACTTAAGGGTTCAATACCGCCTGTGAGTCTGGGATCGTCGACTATTCGGACGGCTCGTCTCTGAACCGAGTCAAAGGGTGCAAGCTGGTATACAGGTGCTCCTGCCCAGAGGTGACAGCAATACTCCATATGGGGTCTGACTTGCGACTTATATAACAGAAGTCTTTGCCCCGGAGTAAAGTATCCCCTCGCTTTATTGAGCACCCCGAGCTTTTTGGATGCCAGCGTAGCTTTTCCCTCTAGGTGACATCGGAATTGGACGTCGTTGGAAATGTCGACTCCGAGGATCCCAATACTCCCTGACATGGTAAGAGCTGTGTCTCGGAACTTTGGAGCCACAGTAAATGGGGTTTTTTTAGCGGTAAACGCGCAAACTTGTGTCTTTGTGGGGTTGAACCTGACTAGGTTATCCCGACCCCATAACGAGACTCTAGATAAAGTGTTCTCGATGTCAGACACAAGTTTTCCGCGAGTTTCCAGTACCACAGAGCGAGGGATATTAGCACGGCCTGTGTAAAAAGTATCCCCAGTACTGTCATCCGCATAGCAATGGAGGTCGCCGATAGACAACATGTCATTGATATGCAGAAGGAACAGCGTTGGGGATAGCACAGAGCCTTGCGGGACGCCAGCGTTTATGTCCATGCTATCAGAGTAGCTACCGTCTACTACGGCACGAATGCGTCTGCCGGACAAAAAGCTAGCAATCCATCTGCATAATCCCTCGGGCAGTCCATATGGGTGTGCTGCCTGAAATAAAACTTTATTTATTTTATTTTTATTTTAGGAAATCGTGCAGGGTCTGCCCGGATAGCTGCCACCGTCTTACCCATTAACCGGCCGCTAAATAGTTAGTACTGTGTTCCGGTTTGGGGGTAAGATAGCTGGTGTAATTACTGGCGTAGATAGAGGCAAGTTCTCAGGGTAGGCAGCGTATAGGAGATTTTTGGTCACTATGTCCATGGGCCTCAATTCCTGCTTTCCATCATGGGCGGAGAGCTCAATTGTCTACCTTCGTCACCTAAAATTTTTTTTTCCTCTCGCGACTATTCTGGGAGCTGTATAAAAATAGCGTCTCTTCCTAGCCAAGCCAAACTTCAAAGTGTAATAATTTTTGAATAGGTCTTATTTGTCTCTGTCACTCCAACGAAAACGTCATCGGAGTGATGAAGACGCTCGGAATTTACAATTTACGATTTAAATGTTCGAGGTAAGGGCCATTAAGGGGTTGTACGTTGTTTTATACACAACATTTTCGCAGAATATTGGTTCATAGAAAATGTTTCTCGTATTTTCATTTCCTAAAATGATAATTTTTCAGAGCTCTTATATTGTATAATCTGGTTTTGTACATTTTTTATTGTAATACCAAATACTTAACTATTATATACCACCTAAGATAAACTCATACATCCAATTATAATTATATGTATTATATACGTACGTAGATAGTTTCTTTGTATTTATTTATTTAAGCCAGCTGAAACTCCCTACATTACCTGGCTATGTAATTCTATCTTGAAAAGTGGAAGCAATCTGAATAAATAATTTGACACATGAGATTGATGCGGTCCTGTGTGCCGAAATCGTTACCTACGTTAGCTTTAATGGATAATTTATTTCCGTATTGTATATTCGAAATATCGTATTTATTTCGCTATCCCTATCAGTTATATACGCTTTCCCACTTAATACCACTGAAACGACTGTCGTGTGGAGTGATATTATGTATTTGAAATGACGAAAAAGAGCATAGTAACCAATAGTTTTTATTTTGGAATTTCACGTAGCGGTTACCGAATTATGGACAGTCATTTTTTGACTATTTTTTTCCATTCAAACTGGATAAAGAGAAAATGTAACTTAAAAACCTCCGATAGTCTGGGAGCTTAAAAACGACGCGGCTGATCTCAAGGAGAATATAATTGGCAACTGAGCAACTGATTATAAAAACAAAAGTACAATAACAAACAATGATAGTTTATTCCATAAAAAAATATATGAAATCTCATAAAAACTCGACTCTCACCCAATCTGACCGTATATGTACTATGTAAGTACTTTGCTTCTCACAAGTCAACAATCCACTTATCTCTTGTACATGTTGATGCCTCTAGGAACCCCTAATTTCCCACTCCCATCAGTTCCGTATGCCATAAAGCGAGCCATATTAATTAATTTTAAGGCACGCTGTCATTGCGGCGTCGGGGCAAATTAGTTCGGCAAGTCTTCATTCATTAGGGCAAACTTGTGTGGGCTAACTTTGACTGGCTGTCTCTAGCTGGTTGTATATCCGAATTGTAATTTACCGCGAGTTCTGATGTTTGTGAACGAGGCAAGTTGGCAGCAAAAAACTTGCCGAGAGGGTTTCTGTTGGGTGCTCTATTTCTCCATTACAAGCGGTACATCCGGGTACTTCTTTCAATGTTTTTTAGGGTTCCGTACCAAAAAGGCACAAAAGGAACCATTATGGTTCGATTCTGTCCGTCCGTCCATCTGCCACATTTTTTTGTTTAGGTTTACTTACTTCACACACTAAGATATTATTTAATTTATTTATGTATTTGTTAAGAGGTTTTTTGTTGTTCTCCAAGTCACATAGATGTGTCGTTAAATTATTTACAGCGCACAATTATTCAAAGCGAGTTTCATGAGTCAAAAATATAATATAATAGAAGACATACACTTGCTTGTCTTTTTGTAATTATGAACAACGCTCTAATAATTCCAAAATAATACTGATGCTAACATTGATGCGTAATAAATAATTGACCACAAGTAGTAACATAGTTCATGTACAAACAACTAGAAGCAAAGATAAAAACGTATTTTTTTCATTGCAGCAACTTTAAATTTTTGGCAGCTAGAACGCCTTAGCTAACTAAAAAATAACCTCTATACGAATTTTAACCATATTAGATGTTACTGACTTTGCTTATATTAGTAATATGTATGACTCATATGTACATACTCGTAGGTATAAATATTTTTTCTCGAACATGCAATGAAATATCGTCTTTATGTTCCTTAAAATACACTCGGGAAAATCGCTTTTAGGGCGCAGTAACTCACTCGGATGGAATTGGAATTTCATAACACTTTTCAGGTCTAGGCCTGCAAAGTAACTTTTTTTAATTTCTTCAACATTGTCATATTTTTTTTTGTATTTCTTTGTATGTTTGAGAAAAGCACTATACATGCATGCCTCGGCGTGAAAACGGATTCCCAGCCTCGTTACCTATATACCAACTTGACCGGAAATCCTCATTTTCCCGGCCTCTGATGTAATGTACTATTTTTTAAGTCGACTTCAAAGAGGGCATGCACCCGCTTATTCCGCCTGTCAACCGCCGAGTCACGTAGACTCCCATCTATTTGATTACGTCCAATGGATGCCCTCCAAATTAGCATTTCTCAAATTGATTGTTTTTGCTTTAATAGCGTTTCATTGAAACAGAAGGAATTTCCTATAAAACCGGCTGATGAAATTTATTGGGTGCTTCAACCTACGTCATCCCCACGCCGCTCCTCAATTTGCATAGGAATGTAATCAATTCATGCTTCTTTTGTTTAGCGAGATATCAAAGAAACAGAGGTATGCCGAGTTATAATGATGTTTTGGAGTTTTAGTTGTTTCGCAGCATCGAAATAGGTACTTTGATATTATAGATATTTGATATCGTCGCCCTTATTGTGCTCAGTTTAGGTGAACCAATATGTGTTTTTTTTTTACTTTAAACGAAAACGTTTCAGTCAAATAATTATACGCCTTCATTGAATTCATTGCTACTATAAGAGCCAAAAAAAAACTTTAACGTCCCCGAGTTTATACACATATTTTTGAGTCGTGTCCTTTCGTTAAAAACCATATATGGACCTGTTTACGACAGCTGATCCATATTTTCGAGGCGTACCTACTGGAAATGAAGATCGTCTATTTTATAACAGCATTCCCATG
>JALPQI010009154.1:0-34477 GCA_025490895.1 Thaumatotibia leucotreta
ATCACTTTTTTTTTTGCTTTTACGAAGGCTTAAGATCTAGGGCAGGCTTTAGAATACCAAAAATCCTTGGGATATGTTTTATTTTTTTTATTTACGTACATTAATGCTGTTTTGATGCGTTTTTAACGTAAAATTTTGAATTTGGTATTTTTTTATCCTACTTGTATCAAAGTGAGGACGTTAATTTTTTTGTCAGTAAATGTTTTATTTGTAGTAATACTTTTACAAAAAAAAAAGATTAAAAAACCCAATAGTTTTTTTTAATAATAAATTTCTTCACTCCAGAATTTCTTAAAAAAAAATTTCAAAAATTCATAACTCGAAAACTACAAAGATCGGCTAACATATATGGGGTATATTCTGATAGCCCATGACGTGAGGAATCTAAAAAATTTTTTTTGGCTTCATGGTTTGGACCACCCTGTATAGACACATTTGTAAGGGATCAGTATGGACAAGTGTATATATATTAGTAGTAGTAGTAGTAAAACACTTTATTGTACAGAAAAAAAACAAATCATAACATGAAAAATAATCACTTTTAAAATAAGTACAAAGGCGAACTTATCCCATTAAGGGATCTCTTCCAGTTAACCCTCGAGCAGTTGAGGAGAACTAGACACAGAAGGCAGACAAACTGTACAAAGTGAAGAGAAAAAAAAAAAAAAAAAATATAGTAATAAAAAAGCTAATCTAATCAAGATATGTATACACATACACATATAATATAAATATCCAAATATATACTCATAAACCTACATAATATATACACATGAACAATATACATACATAATACATACATACATACATACTACATACCGCACATGAAATAGTCAACACTCGTCTGCAAGCCACAACTTCTTCAGATTAGCTTTCAGCGACGCGACCGACTGACACTGTCGAAGAGAAAGAGGCAAAGAATTCCATAACTTGACAGCGTAAACGGAGAAGGACTTATTATAGGATCGGTGCTTGTGGGAAGGAATAGAGAGGGACAAATTCACACTAGAACGGAGACGATGACCACTACCGTCTGCCAAATACTTAAATCTATCTGAAAGGTAAGGAGGAGAACACGGACTAAACAAAACATTAAAAAGAAAGGAGAGTATATGTAAGTCGCGTCTTCGGCGGATAGGAAGCCACTTAAGACGAGAACGAAACGATGAAACGTGGTCAAACTTACGTAAGCCAAAAACGTAACGTATACAGACGTTTTGCAATCGTTCAAGTTTGTCAAGCAGTTCCTCAGTAAGGTCCAGAAATGCAACATCCGCATAGTCAAGAATTGGAATTAAAAGGGTTTGAACAAGGACAACTTTAGTAGGAAATGGAAGGAAACTTTGGAGGCGTCGTAGCGAGTGCATGGAAGAGAAGAGTCTTCTACTAATTTCTGAGACATGAGGTGCCCAAGAAAGAGTCTGATCCATGACAATGCCTAAATTCTTGACAGTCGATGAGAGAGGAATGTGAGTTCCGTCAAAGTAAATTTCAGGCATTGTCACATCAGACAACCTGGAGATAAAATAAGGACTACCAATCACTATTGCTTGCGTCTTCTTAGCATTTAACATCAAACCATACGAGCCAGCCCATTCGCGTATAAAATCCAAATCACGGTTTATTTGGCCTACCAGAGTCCCTAATTCATCTATACCTGCCGCAGCATAGATTTGCAAGTCGTCAGCATAAAGGTGGTAAGACGAAACTAATGATTTTGTGATCCCATCAATAAACAAGGAGAAAAGCAAAGGAGATAACACCCCGCCCTGAGGCACTCCCGCGGTCAGATCACTCCAGGACGAATAGCGGTCATCAACTTTAATTCGTTGACGCCTTCCCAATAAATAATCTCGAAACCACGCAAGAACCGAGGTGGATAGGTTATAATTATGTAATATTGCAAGAAGTATTTCAAAATCTACCTATATATTAATGCCCTTAATAATCAAATAAAAGCCTTAATAGCCTTAATAATCAAATAATTAATTAAGGGCATTAATCTATCTATATATTAATGCCCTTGACTGTCCTTCCTAATGTAATGACCACTGTGTGTCAAATAGACCTCTCAAAAATAAAACAAATAAGATAAACATGATTTCAATGGGATGATTAACTAAAAAGATACAGCATACTTTATAAATCCAAATTCGTTTTTGGGCCTTCCTGAAAAATCGTCATTTGGTGGTTACATTAATTCATATTACAACGCTATGGTCAATTATATGGAAACCTAGGCCACTTCGGAACCTTATGTCACAGGGACGTTATAAATCAGATTGTAATAAATCTTGCTACGAGTTTGGTTTGTCAAACTATAACTTGTTATTAACTATACAACATTAAACAGTAACGAGATTAAACCAAAAATTAAATTACAAAATATGCCATGCGTTATGTGTCACTTTCACTTGCTTTATTATTTTCATAGTTTCCTGTCTATTAATTTTAATAATAGGCTGGCCATGACGTTGCGATTCAGAGATATGGTTTCGAAACAAAACAAAGTCGTCGGAGTGCCATAATTTTAACTTCATGTAAAAGTGGTAATAATTAATAATTATATAATGTAAATAATGTTACTACCCAAATTTGTATTTAATATATTGGATGTAATCGAGTTTGAAATCAGTAGACTATTTAAGTTTGCCTTAAAAATTATCTATATGTAGCAGCAGTAGTAGATGCGTATTTCCAAATGTGTCTTCGTAGGATCACTATATCGTGTGCCAGTGGAAAAGGAAAAAAATGTAAACAAACCTAAAAACTTTGATTTATGATTTTTTTTTATGGAATAGGAGGCAAGCGACGTATAGCTTGATGGTAAGCGATCACCATCGCTCATGGACACCCACACCACCTGTGGTATTACAAGTGCGTTGCCGATCTTTAATATGGAAATAGGTACGCCCTTTTCTTAAAGGTTTGAAGATCGTAATGATCCGCAAACACGCACTTCAGGAACACTATTTTAAACCACGTGTCGTTAACCTACGATTCTAGTTAAAATCAATTAATGCTATTAAAAACGTAAATTATTGTTTTAACGTAAAAATAAACCTACGAACGTATTTCACGATATGTGTCAAAGGCCAAGTTCAGCTATAATTGTTTACATTTTTTCGTTTTCTACTGGCGCAAGGAAATGATCTCACCAATTTTCTCAGCAACTGCTTAGAGCGTCTGTATCTACTAGGTAGTGGCAGCATGTTTAGGTACATTGTCAGAAAAATATACCTACGGCGCAGGAATCTAGGAATAGGAATCCAATACGAGTCAGTTTACCATTTTGACCGTAGGTATCTAAGTAATTACGAGTATACGCACCTAAGTACTTACAATTGGAACGGATGTCCTTTCCAAAGGTTGCCTACAAAAGCTGTACCTAAGGCCAATACATAAATGTATAAGTACCCATGCCTATAACTTGGTCAGTAGCCTAGTTTTGATTTAAGATATTACCTATTTACTTTTTAGTTTTAGTAATATTACATATTATAGTAATAATTACTAAAACTAAAAAGTAAATATGCAACTTGTACATTGATAGGTAGGAAACTAACTACATTGGCATATCGTAGCTTTATAAAACGTTTCAGAAATGACTAGCTCAGGCGAAAATTGCCACCAGAAAATGGCAAGCTAAGTCAGGACTATCCTTGATCCACATAAGATGAACCAGAATATACCTCAAAACTAAGGTCACACGCATGGCTAATTACTGGTCACCCGGTAATTGAGACCGGCCTTCGGCAGGTACCGTGACGTCACACTTTTCATTGGCCACCTTCGTGCATTTGTAATTATGCAATTGCACATGTCATGCGAGCGTTTAAAATCGCCCATTTAAAGCTGTGTGTACCAGTCGATAGACAGATTTTTTGTGGTGGATTAGAACATTTTGAGGTTAGAAATAAGATCACTAAGGGATAAGAGAAAATATGATAATTTAAGGACGACGAAAATAGAAAGGTACCTACCTAATCTATACCTAACCTACACACTTCTAAAAAGTATCTCTAAAATTTTCTAATAATTCATTCAGGAACCTACCTAAAACAGTGTCTACTGATCAGCCGTGTCAACGTAAAATCAATAAGTGGTGCAAATTAAGTTATCGTTACCTATTATTAATATTAGTACATAAACATTTCAATATAAGTATGTAACAGAACATTACACAAAAGATCCCAATGGGTCGAAGTAGGATATCCGTAAGGGCCCCACCAATAAGATAAGATAAGATGTAACAGAACAAATTTAAATGCTTAGCCCGGTGATGACACTGATGACCAAGTCTAGTCTTACATTGGCATATTTATTTTTTAAATTATCGTTTTTGTTTAATCCTGGTGAGATTACACAATTTACACATTAAACACTTTTCTATTTGGCTTTGGCCCAGGTGTTCCAAAACAGTTTGTAGTTTGTACTAACATGTACAGTTGTACACCCTGTCAATAATGTCTGGATGCTTAGCCAAGTTGCCAATCGCTAACGTTTAGTAGCGTATCGTAGTTTTCCCTCTCTGTCGCTCTTTCTTATCAGTGCGACAAAGACAGTTTGCTGCCTTTCGTTTACGATTCACGATTTTAAGCGTTAGCGATTGGCAACTTGTCTAAGCAACCTGTTCTCATCTTCAAATTTCAAAAATCGCTTTACAATTGACAACTGTGATACTGTCATAAAATATTTAAACTAGTTAGCAATTCTCAAAAAAAATGTACATTTAGATCACATTCCCGATATTGATAAAAATTGGCAGGGTGGTAGAGTCATTGATGCTGAGCGAGATCCACCACATTTCCTAAAATGTGTCAAAATGTTTGTTTGAAACTTCCTTATTTATTACCAAAATATATAGAAATCTCGTAATAAAAAAGGACAACTTCCATATAAACTTTCTAGGACCTACATTGAATATTTTGATGATAGTATATATTTAAAACGTCTTCCTTCCACCCAGTTCCAACTCTTCAGAACACTCCTCTTGGTTTACGAGATAGCCTGAATATGCTTGGCATGGATATCTGCTGCAATCTAAATCAAAATAAATACATCGAGTCATCAATTACCACGGCATCAAAAAAGCTGGGCATCCTGAATAGGGTGCGTCGGTTCTTTGCGCCCGACCAGCTTTGTCTTCTTTATAAGACACAAGTTCGGTTTTGCGTGGAGTACTGCTCTCATCTTTGGGATGGGTCCGCCCAATACCTACTCGATGCTCTCGATAGGATGCAGCGGCGGGCAGTTCGTATTATAGGCGACTCTAAGGTTACCAGGCACCTTGAACCCCTTCAACTACGTAGGGACATTGGTTCTCTGAGTGTTTTTTATCGCCTGTACCATGGTGAGTGTTCTGAAGAGTTATTTTCCCTCATCCCGCCCTCCCCTTTCCGTTATAAAACCACACGTGCCGGTTTGCGGTGTCACTCCTTCACCGTGGAAAATATTCCCACACGTACTAAGAAATTCGGCAATTCCTTCATATGCCGGACTATTAAAAAGTGGAATTCTTTACCGGCACATGTGGTTCCGCATACCTATAAGTTGGGACCCTTTAAACGAAGCGTGAAGAAGCATCTAGCGGGCCAGCAAGGCGGTGGCAACTAACAGGTTACTGTTTGTCTCCTGTTCGTTGCCGCCGCGATTTGGGCTCTACTTTTCACTTACGATCAGGTGGAGTGGAGCCACTTTGTTGTGCCAACATAAAAAAAAAAAAAAAATATATATATATATATATATTTTGAGTTGCTCAGGTAACACTACCTATGAAATTAAGAACTATTGTAATGTACCAAACTTGGTCATAACCAGTGACCGGTTTTTGGATTCACCCTCGCGGGATTTCGCGTATAAAAAATTACGGGTGTGGCTATAAAAAAAAAATACTATAACTATTATATTACATTATGAACAGTAATATGGCAAATTGCATGGAAATACGTGTAAATAATTAAAGTTTATTTTCAAGTTACTATAGGAGACCCGCCGGGTGAATCCAAAAAACCGATCACTGGTCATAACGGACTGAAGGGTCTCGAAAGTTGTGTAAGGAAAGGGTTTAAACAGCTTTATTATGTACCTGTGTAGTTGTGTACTGAGGAGACAAAATGGGGTTCATAATTGAAATTGACCGACTGTATAAAGTATAAAATCTTCCTCAATTTTACACCATTTACTGAAACAGCGTAAATACAAGGTTTTCCGCAATATTGTGGATCGTAGGTGGCTATCAAGACATCCGCCGGGCGTTAACAGGGTAAAGTATGGCGATAGCACACATCCTTCATTAAAGGATGAATGTGTCAAAACGGAACAATCTTCCTGATTATGATATGACATACTCGAAATAATAACATCCACAACTTTTTGACGGACGGGATCACGGGATTGAACATGTTATTTAAAAGTCTGTCGTTGCTATATCGATTTATAATTACATTTTTAATATATATTAATACGATATTAAAAAACGTAACATAAACCTAATGCTAAATGCTATTTTTGAGATTCGAGTGATAGAAAGTTCAAAAACGACTGCGGTTGACCATTCGTATTCAATTCTATTAATAGAAATTGGATAAGTACGTCGATACTCCAATAAAGTGTCACTGTCAAGTCTGTCAACTGAGACCCTACCGCGAACCACGAACAAAGTGTTGGCTCTCTCTCGCACTTGTGAATTCGTACGTAAGTGTGATATAGGCAATACTTCGTTCGTGGTTCGCGGTAGGGCCTCTGTTGATGTTTGTTTGTGTGCACCATAGATTATAATAACATTGATCGTAGATTTACGTTCCGATTCACTAGCGGTACATGTTTTTTTATAATAAAAACCGTTAAATAATGTTTAATATGTTATAATTCATTATTATTTTTAGCTGGAATATAAATTCCGACGTCAGTGTGCCATAATTTAGCTTTATTATATTAAATTTAAAAAACCGGTAAATATCGACTTTCTGCGTGCAACGTGTCGCAAAGATATCGATAATCAATCTCTAGCTTTTCGAGTGCGACTTTCAAAAATAGGGTATATTGGCTTCATTCGAAAATAGTCGTGAAAAATTTTGTCATTCGAATTTAAATTCGAACGGGAATTTGAATTCGTGCGATAGAAATTAAAAAATCGGCCCCTAGATTTGTACATTTGGTTGATGAATGAAACTGCTACTCGTCAATAGATGGCGATGGCGTCATCAAAACAAACGAAAAATATGGCCAATATCAGGTAAAATTCAAGCCATAGATTGATCCGAATCTTGAGCAATACAAAACAGATTTTCATATTTTTACCCATTTACATACACGTACATGAACGCTGAAATCTGTATATGTGCAATAAAATCCTGTTTTTGGGCAATCGTGTAAAAATAAAGCCTGGCGTTGCCAATGCCAACGATTTTTAGAATGAAATGTATTATATTTTGTCGTTATCAAATCAAACATTGGTATTGAGGTATGTAATTACAATTTTATAGATTATGAAATCTCACCAATTGTGTCACTTAAATTAGCCACGGTGGGTCAATTTGTATTTGATCCATATATTAGGGCCATTGTCTAAAGGTGCGTTTAAACCAAAAAAGCATTCGCTGTTCTAGCGCCCGTTCTACGAAATCAACCAATCACGTTTTGTGTACCGATCGAATTTCGTAGAGTGGGAGGTTAGAACAGCGAATGCTCTTTTAGTTTGAACGCCCTTGACTGTGACTCCATAACCCTACATCTTTTTCAATAGAACAGCCCTATTTATCCTTTAGTTAACTCAATTAGATTTTCAATATAGTATTTTGCTATTTTGACATATTTGCCTATACCAAGATATCTGTCGTGCCATAACTTTTACAATTCTTAGTAACGTTAGGTTTTACTATCGCTCCTCCTCCAATATGTCAGTGCGAGGTCGATAAAAATAGAATGCTTTATGCATCGAGTAAAACCTAACGTAATTTTTAACCGACTTCAAAAAAAGGAGGAGGTTCTCAATTCGACTGAATTTTTTTTTTTTTTTTGTTGTATGTATGTTACCTGATATCTCCGAGACTAGTGAACCGATTCTAAAATTTATTTTTGTGATCGAACGTGTATTACCCCGAGATGGTCCCATTGGCACCATGTTGGGGTCTGATGATGGGATCCTGGAGAAATCGAGGGATCTCTTCAAATGTTATAGGTACATGTATGGCGCTTTTGGTAATTTTCATTCATTTACAAGAATTTGCATTCAGAAAGTAGGATTTGAGGACATCAATGATGGAAACAAATCGGGGATCTTTGAGAAATCGGTTGAAGTCGGTTTTTTAAATTTTTAATTTGGTGATTATTACTTTGCAACTCATGGTACGGCTAACGAGTCTGTATTTTAGTCAAAAGTTATTTTTTAAGTACTGTGGGATTTCTTTATTTTTGTGTCAAGGAATTAGCAGTTTACGATCGAAAAATTGATCTTTTAGGTTAGGTCGAAGCCTTAACTTTTATTAAAGAGGTACGGAAGTGGCTAGGGGAGAGTGGGCACCAATGCTCGGCGGGGGTGAGCTGTTTTCATACTAAATGTCACGTGATACATGTCATTGAGTATGAAAACAGCTCACCCCCGCCGAGCATTGGTGGGCACGATCCTCGCTCCGGGTCTTTCCTGCTGCAGAGGTTATCTATTGCGGTTTAACGTGGAAACGCGGGGAGCGTAATGGGCACCTTTGCGCCTCGTCGCTTCTTTTTTCTCCTTCTTTGTTTCCCGAAAGCGCGGAATGGGGTTAGTTTAGGCTAAGACTTAAGGGTGCAGGGGGTAATTTAGAAAATCGTCTAATTACGAAATGCACTATAAAATCACCCTTATTTCCATAATATCAAGATTCCCCTTGCGAAATTACCCGAGCATTTCTGACATTTGAAATTACCGGTCTGCACCTTACCTAATAATTTTAGTTAACCCTACACTACAGCTTAGTTTTAAGTACCTATTTTAGTATATTGTGTTTAAATAAAATGTAATTCTAGCAAAAAAATGACAAAAATATTTTATTTTCTATTCCAGGATCAGCTATAACCACAATGAAATCCCGTAACATGAAGAAACACATTGACCGCACAAGAACAATATTGTGACAGTGCAACCCAGACATAAGACCATGAACGCGCAGCCCAGTTCTTACGAAATGGAGGTCCGAACTGAGGAGAAAGAAAAGCCCAAACCAGCTTCTGGAAAGATCTTTTACAACCCTGGGGTTATAGAGGAGGAGACGGATGAGACCAGCGTGTTTGACAGCTCGATGGTCGAGTCTCCTATGCTTGCTGCTGGATTTAGGGGCAGCGGGTTCCTAAGACCCCCAATAACGCTGCACGCTTCGAGCAGTCTTCATAGGATCCCGACGTACAGCAGTTCCATTGGGCAGAGCACTGTTTATAGACAGGATACGTGCAGGTAACCTATATTCTAATTTTAGTGATTTATCAATGGTTAGTTAAAGTTGATGGAACGTCACTGTCATGAGCATGACAAAATAAATTAGGTGGGCACTTCTCCGAGCGTTTCAACCGCCGTGACTTCGGTGGCAGCCGTAGTTGATAACTACAAAGATATCCAAAAAATGTACGCACGGAAATCGGGTAAAAATATTGCTACCAATTTAATGGTCATTTAGGAATGGCGCCACTCTTGTTCCCAAAGAAACTTTTTACTTAATGATTTCTTTCTTATCTTGTATCGTCGTTAAATCATTTTTTTTATAAATGTCTACTTTCTGGGTCGATTGTAAAAAAAAATGTAAATAATTAAAGGCCTTTAATGAAAACCAAATTCCTCGGTTTGAATTAAAGCCCGCATGGTAACATACTGTACACCAGGGTCGCGTTTTATAAAGTTACAATTTACAATTTCGCTGTTTGCCTCTCTTTCTAGCCAATAAGTGCGTGCGCTAGAGAGGCAAACAGCGAAATTGTAAATTGTAACTTTATAAAACGCGACCCAGTACGCCAAATCGTTACTGCAAAAGTCCCCTTTGATATTTGCATAAGTCACTGGACAAATGTTTAAACACAGACGAGTTTTCTCAGAAAGATATGTAACATGTTTGAAACAAATATCACGTCACTCTTTTCGTAATTAGGTAATATTCTAGTGCACTAACTAAGCGGTAGACGTACTAATAAACAGTGGAACTGGAAACTGCTTTGAATACTTTTGTGATCCTGATGAATCCGCACAATTGCAAGTATTTATAGTTTTATATTTTAAATTAAATTTATTTCTTGCAAGAGTATAAAATTAATGTATTAAATTTCATGTCTAACATAAAGCTAACTAAAATTAAAACTGAACTATGATATCAAAAGTAAGTGTAATAAAACTAAAATTACAAAAAGAATACCACTTTCGCCTGAGACATGGGAGCCCATAGCGCTGGTGGCGTTACTTCTCTGAACTGCCAGCGAAATTCGATGGGAGAGGTATATCTTTATATTTATAATTTGTTCGTTTCTATCGGTAGAGTCCTAAATAATTGGTCTTTTAATTTTTTCTTAGCCTTTGTTTTATCCCGAGTTGAGCTTACTTACCTATTACCTTTATGTCAGTAACTTTACTTAGTTCAGCTTGCACAATCCAAGGTTAAGCCGCCAATAAGAGGTTAAACGTTGAAATTAAATGGGAGCTGCCTTATTCCATACAAATTTACTCTATATTTAAGTTTTTTTTTCAATGAAATGAGTGTATTTTTGTACTTAAAGCCATGTCAGTATGTTTTGCTTTTATTTTAATTTTATTTATTATACGGGACACCAACAGAATAAGGCAAGTTTACATGGAATAAGTGGTAGTTATTTATATAGGTACATATGCACCCCAATTACAGCTAATTTTATGATATTATTATCATCAAAACTAGAAGCAATAAAGGATACGAAAAAAGTAGCAACATTTTAAATGCGTTTTCAGACACTAATAAAAAATCGTATAGGTATTAACAAAAAAAAAGGAAAACATACCAACAGAGCTTTATCCTTTAGTTTATTTTTTTATTATTGGTCTTTTCTTGGAGGAAACCTCCCCAGCAATTTTGTGTAGGAATTATCAGACGAAGCTGCAGTCGTCCCTTTATTAGGTACTGTATTGGATCTCTTAGTCTTCTTAGGTCGCGCAAAGCAGCAGTAGGTAATAGTTGTTCAAATACTTATTTTTCTAAATGCCTTCAGCTCCTATTTCCACTTAAGTAGTATCAATGTTCATATAAAAAGGCAATCGCGGTCTGTAATAAATCTCGAAAAGCGTATGGCTTTGTCGTTCGCCAATCGATAGTTATTTATTATACAAGGGGGCAAAGTTGTTGTTTAACTGTCGTGTCAATATTGAGACCTGAGCTAGCGAAAGATTCCAAAATTGAGCCACGAGCGTAGCGAGTGGTTCAAAAACTGGAATCTTGAGCATTGCGAAGGTCTCAAGGCACGAAAGTTGAACAAACTTTGCCGCCAAGTGTAATACAACTTTTTTCCCCTCACTATCGCGAGGAAATATGATTACAAATCTCATCCAAATGTAAATTAACTTAAAAAAACCATTTAAAACTCAATGTCGAAACGTATCGTAGAATAGAGTTATTTCTGGAATTTAAATATAGCCAATGGCTTACAAAGTCACCCATGAAACGACCAATTTAACATGTGAGCTCCGATTGCGCATGTTTACTACGGTCATACAGATCCACTTATACTAGGCAGTAGGGGGCTATAGGAATTAGAGCAATGTCAAATTACTTTATTCACAAGTGTGTAAAAAGCGTTTTTACCCGCTCGTATTAAACGATAAACGAGCGCTTTACGAGCTAGTGAGGGGAAAATTATTTTCGCAGTTATGATGTGATTACACTACTGTTTAATTCCTTTGTACGTAGCCTACTAGAGAGCAATTGCATGATCTGGAACCCCCACGAGAAAAAATATACCCTGTTAATTGAAAAAGTGCAGAAGCAATTCGTAAGATTTCTTTACATGAAATTATATGGTTATTATCCGTACATGTACCCCACGCCATTTGTACTGGGAATGGTGACATACCAAAGTCTGGAAGTGCGTAGACAAATATTCTCCGTTAAATACATTTACAGATTAGTCAGAGGGGTAATAAGTAATCCGTGGCTATTGCAATTTGTGCATTTCAAGGTGCCGACGCATTTTGCCAGAACAACGCTTCGGCCCCGCTTGATGCCGTTCTTTGCGATACCTATGACTCGCACAATTGCACTAGTTACTAGTCCACTATATGTGGCTCTTAGCAATATTAATAGTATTTTGGACATTGGCACATTGGATTTATTTTCGCAAACTGAATCCAGATTCTTGGCTGCGGCCGCACTCTATCTCGAATCGATCTCCACACCATCGACTATCTTTTAACCTAATTATTTGATTATGTATTTTAATTTATCTGACATTGTAATTATACCTAAGGCTTATTTTTATTTTATCTGAATGTATGTTATTCTCTAGTTTTAAGTAATAACCTATAACTTGCATGTTTGGTTTAACTGTAAATGTAAGTTGGTTAATAAATAAAATAAAATAAATAAATAAATATTCTGTTAAAAGTAATGTATGAAATTAACTAATTAATCCTGTGTTAGATCATTAATCCTAGATCGTGTAAGTGGGCCTAAATGATTTACGATTCTTCATCATCAAAACGGCCTATAGGTTTCCACTGCTGGACATAGGCCGCCACCAAAGATTGCCAGATTTACGCTTACTTATGATGAATTTCATATCTGCGTTGTAGGTGTGTCATTTTTACGAATATAAGTAAATTCTAAACAGGTATACGTATGTAATTAGTTTAATCGCTATTGATGATTTTATAATAGAAATACGCTGCTATTGGTAAGGCAATAAGCCCTGAATCACATCCTTGAATTGCTATCTAATCAGTAAAACTTAGATAAATGACTTCACTTACTTATCGAAATAGTTTTCTTGAAATATTTATTTGCAATTCGGTATTGGTCGTGCATGTTTCGTTCTTTAGTTTTTAAGCATTTTCTTTTCAATTTATGGAACTCTGTATCGTTAACCTTTCAAAAGTTAGAGATGGTAGGTTCCATCTCGAAAAAAAGTGAAAAGTGTACCTACATATATTAGAACCGGAAAGTGTCCAGAGATTTCTATGTTCAGTTTTTTGTGTCTTTTGTATTGAAAACTTGTAAAAAGTGTCAGAAATGCGTCGTAGACGTAAATAGTGATAAGAGAGACATTATCGCTGTTGACCAAGTTTGCTCCAGTTTTGTTTGAATTAATCATCGGTGACAAGGTATGTCTCGGCTATCTATAGTCAGGTGGCTATGTTTACTTGATAATTACAAGCAAAGCAACAATTGAATAGGTTCAAAGAACTACAATATGTTCAAATGGCAAGGTCAGTTTTTTTTATCAGTAATAAATATACATAGTTGAACAGCTTTAATAAAACTTTTACCTATTCGATAATAACTAAAGACTGTACTTCGATAAAATCCGGCAATGCGTGATTAGGTGGACATTTTTAATCCTCTAATGCATAAGACAGGCAAAACTGCATCTCAAATTTGAACTCTAATAGCAGTCAATATCGCTCAAAGCCAAAGTGGCCATATACGGTTTCGTTTGCATCATAACTACATGCGTATACTCGTATACCTACTTTTGTAGTGATTTTTTTTGTTTTAAGTCATACAAAACATGTTTTTGTGACTCAGTTCAAAGCAGTTAATTCCGATTTGGCCAATTTGACTCGACATGTAAGTAGACAGTAGAAAACATTATAAAAAGGTAAAAACTTTCTAGTACAAAGTGAGTCAACATTAAAATTGGTAAAATACGGTAGAAATATTTATTTAGGTATCATTCAACAAGTAGACCAGAAAACCGCAAATGCCTAATATTATTATGTACCAACTTACTTAATATTAATTATTTATTACAATAGACTGTTGCATCGAAGTATTTTTGATTAAAAAGATATGACATTAACTTTAAATCTTTAAGTCCGCCTTTTGTGATCCTTTTATCTTTTGTGCAATGAAGATTAATTAAAAAAAATAAAATACTCATATATACCTGACAGTGATACCCCCCTGATATCGTGCAACCGGATTCAATCGTATTTACGTACAGGTCTGAAAAGCTGTTGGTCCTGGGTTCAAACCCCGTTGAGGCATTCCTTTGTATAGATTATTACGTGTATTTTTAGAATTGAAATATTCGTATATATGTACTATAGTATTATGTAGGTACAGTCGAGTGCATTAATATATAGACACATTTGTAAGGGATCAGTATGGAGAAGTGTATATATATTAATGCCTTTGACTGTAGGTACCTACTTAAAATTGTACTGGGTAAACTGAAGCAGACTGACCTATTTGATATTCAGCGCGCCTCGTATTGACAATTTATTAATAAATATGTTTTTTTTTTCGGAAATGGGCTTGAGTTTGTTATATCAATAACCTTGCGAAAATTCGAATTGAAATATTTGTCATTAGGTGCATCTTACAAAGCAACTAACAAAGTTGAACCGTACTGTCAAAGTTTATGTTCAGTTAATAAGTTTAGCGCTAGTAAATGTACAGTCGACTTCAAAAAGATTTTCCTGTCCGTGTAGTGGTTACATCTCTTAGTAGTCGACTGTACCGTGTTCATGAGCAATGACAGCATTTCTTACGTATTTTATGAACCGGCTTACACGAAGGCTGATTACAGCCGAAGTGTCACTTTCCAAGGCTCACAAACAAAAAAGTAAACACGGGGAAGCGCTTTAATCTGCCAAATCCACAAAAATCCTCAAACACTGATACGTGTCTGTAATCTTGATTAATCACTCCTCGAGACATTTCCACTACGCGATGAAATTACTAGAAAAAAAGTATTATGCGCTCACCTTGTGCATTAAATGAAGGGTTACAATGTAAAAAAACATGTCCAGTGCCTAAAAAAATCAGGGCAAATTCACGCCTTATTCTGTTAAAAGTAAGGTGGTTTTTCCTTCTGTAATTTGAATTGAATTGAGACATGTTCTTTCCGTGGACCCTTCAAATATTGCCGAACTATAGTCCAAACACTTCCAACAATTAGGAGAATTGTTGTATTGATCGTGCCATTCATGGCGAAGCCAACAGAAGATTGGAACTGATGCTTATTTAGGAGTTGAAATTGTGGACCATAGTTGCAGTATTTGACCATAGTTGGGTAGTTTTACGGTACAGACGGAACATTGGACTCTATTTTCGGATTTAAAGGCCTGGTTTTGGGGGTTGGCGTTGGATCTTTTATGAAATACGTAAAATAGGCAAGTGTAGAATCAAAAATATTCCATTTACCTATGTTTTATTCCATAATATGTAAAATAATTTGTAAAATTGTGCCCTGCAACATCATTATTTATTTGTCACTTAAAAATTATACTACATAACACCTAAATAACATATCTCAATGTACAGTAAAAAACTAGAAGTTATTAATAATTAAATAAAAATAATGACAAATATAGTTAGGTAGTTAATAAATACGTAAAAAAATCTGAAATTAAGTTAACTCAGCGTTTAACGAATAAGTTGCATTTTTAAACGGTTTTTATTAACTTCACCGCGTATCAACTGTCGTCGATGCTTCAAATCTTGTGATCGATTTTTCGACCACTTCTACTGCACCGAAATCAATAAAATTTGGAACTCTTATCAAGTCCCCATGACAATGCAATATTATAATATTTGTATCCTTGTATCCTCAAAGCCTGATGCTGCAGGCGTACTGCTTACCTTAACCGAGAGTGTTAGACACGTGAAAATGAAAGTATAGCATGTTTGGCATAATCAAATACTAACAGCTTAATCTTGACTTCCAACTCCTCACTCCTGATGCCGCAGTACTGCCTACAATAACCGCGAGGATTATCTTTTATCGATATCTTGATTTTAAAGAAGTTCTTTTGATATGAAGTAAAAACATGCGAATTTAATACTAATGTCCAACTCCTCAAATCTGATACTCCAGTGTTACTGCCTGCCACAACCGCTAGGTTTAGCGATTTGTTGATTTTGAAGTACTGGTTTAGACATTAGGCAGAAACATAAGGATTTAATTATCATCATCATCATCATATCAGCCGAAAGGCGTTCACTGGTGAATATAGGCCACCCACAAAGATTACCACAAGAACCGGCCCTGTGCCACCCGCATCCAGCGACCTTCACCAGGTCATGAGTCCATCTTGTGGGGGGCCTACCCACGCTGCACCTTCCGGTACGTGACCACCACTCGAGAACCTTACCGCCCCAACGGCCGTCGGTTCCACGCGCGACAAGCCCCGCCCACATCAGTTTAGCGATATAAAGAGCTATATCGGTTACTTTGGTCTCATTCCTAATCCGACCTCGCAGAGCGACTCTTAGCATAGGCCTCTCCATTGCCCTTTGGGTGACTTGGAGCCTTCTTATGAGGCCCATTGTAAGCGACCGCGGTTTAGTACCGTATGTCATTACTGCAGCCCGCCGGCTGATAGACTCATAGGGTCACGACTGATAGAGTGACAGCGTGAGTGGTTCGCGTAGGGCGAGCCGTCGGGCCTGCGGCTCTCCAGCTGATACAGTGACAGCATGAGTGAATCGCGTAGGGAGAGCCGTCGGGCCTGCGGCCCTCCAGCTGATAGAGTGACAGCGTGAGTGAATCGTATAGGGCGAGCCGACGGCCCTACGGCCCTCCGGCTGATAAACTCACAGCCTGAGTGGTTCACGTAGGGCGGGCCGTCGGGTCTGCGGCCCTCCAGCTGATAGACTCACAGCGTGAGTGGTTCGCGTAGGGTGGGCGTCAGGCCTGCGGCCCTCCAGCTGACAGAGTGACAGCGTGAGTGATTCGCGTAGGGTGATCCGTCGGGCCTACGGCCCTCCAGCTGATAGAATAATAGCGTGAGTGGATCGCGTAGGGAGAGCCGTCGGGCCTGCGGCCCTCCAGCTGATAGAGTGACAGCGTGAGTGGATAGCGTAGGGAGAGCCGTCGGGCCTGCAGCCCTCCAGCTGATAGAGTGACAGCGTGAGTGAATTGCGTAGGGCGAGCCGTCGGGCCTGCGGCCCTCCAGCTGATAGAGTGACAGCCTGAGTGGATCGCGTAGGGGGAGACGTCGGGCCTGCGGCCCTCCAGCTGATAGAGTAATAGCGTGAGTGGATCGCGTAGGCAGAGCCGTCGGGCCTGCGGCCCTCAAACTAATAGAGTGACAGCGTGAGTGAATCGCGTAGGGTGAGCCGTCGGGCCTGCGGCCCTCCAGCTGATAGAATGACAGCGAGAGTGGATAGCGTAGGGAGAGCCGTCGGGCCTGCGGCCCTCCAGCTGATGGAGTGACAACGTGAGTGAATAGCGTAAGGCGAGCCGTCGGGCCTGCGACCCTCCAGCTGATAAGAGTGACAGCGTGAGTGGATCGCGTAGGGAGAGCCGTCGGGCCTGCGGCCCTCCAGCTGATAGAGTGACAGCGTGAGTGAATCGAGCAGGGCGAGCTGTCGGGCCTGCGGCCCTCCAGCTGATAGAGTGACAGCGTGAGTGAATCGTGTAGGGCGAGCCGACGGCCCTACGGCCCTCCGTCTGATAAACTCACAGCCTGAGTGGTTCGCGTAGGGCGGGCCGTCGGGCCAGCGGCTCTCCAGCTGATAGAGTGACAGCGTGAGTGAATCGCGTAGGGCGAGCCGTCGGGCCTGCGGCCCTCCAGCTGATAGAGTGACAGCGTGAGTGGATCGCGTAGGGAGAGCCGTCGGGCCTGCGGCTCTCCAGTTGATAGAGAGACAGCGTGCGTGATTCGCGTAGGGCGAGCCGTTGGACTTGCAGTCATCCGGTTGATGAGACAGAAAGTATGAGTATACCCCTCGGGTTCGCGTAGAGTGTGCCGTCGGGCCTGCGGCCCTCCGGTTGATAGGCTGACAGTGCAGGTGGTTTGCGTAGGACGTGCACTCGGACCTGCAGTCCTCCAGTTGATAGACAGGGAGTGTGAGTCTCTCGGATTTACGTAGTGCGTGCCATAGTGCCGTCGGGCCTATGGCCCTCCGGTTGATACATTGCATGGATTGACCCTTATGGCCCTCGGTTTGCGTCGGACTTTCTGTCAGACCTGCGGTCCTCCGGTTGTTCTGAGAGAATGAGTATATATTTTTCATCACACTTGCTGTCTAAGCGCGCCATTGCTTGCGTGTGTAGCGGGATTAATAGAAAAGTGAAATTCCCTAGGGAGTAATAGAAATGTCAGTACGTCATTTAATAATATTATGTCTCAAAACTTATTTTTTTGTCGGCAAGTGTGATGAAAAACATTGTATGCATCACGGTAGATAAGCGGAATACTAACTCGAGTCATAAAAGCCCTCCGCCTAACGGCGTCGGGCTTCTAACACTCTCGTTAGTAATTCCGTACTTACCTCCCTTGATGCACAATGTGCTATTATAGTCTCGAAATTCGACTTGTATAATGTGTACAATATACAATTTTTAACTTGATTTTCTCAATTAACCAAATTGATTGATATATTCCTTATTGTCAGGTACTTATTGTATGAGTGAACACGTCCATTTGAGACACTTCGGGCATTCAAGCTTACATTAACCACGCCCAGTCTTTGGTTTTCATTTGTCGATCGAGATATTTAATAACATTTTTTTAGTGTCGGATTTCTAAACATATCTATTCAGCAGGGATTCGCCTCCCGTTACACATAAAATAATGTCCATTACGTTTACATATGTGTCATGATTCGTGATGAAAGCGCGAGACTATAAGCGCTACTTAGCATGCATAATTTGTATTACATATTATGAACAACATCTTTGATCTAGAATAAGTAGGTATAGTATCGGAAATTATCTTAACAATTGCACTAAAAACTTGAAAATAAAATAAGTAAAAAAAGTTTTAAGTTAAACGGTTTTTATTGCACCAAAAACTAGAAAATAAAAATTTATTGTATCTAACCGTAGATGCTACTTTCTGTAGATTACTCACGTGAAACTATTATCACTGTAGTCTTCCCAAGTCGGATGCTGAAAGCTACGTTTAGCCTCTATGTCAGTGGATTAAGCGTTACCTAATCGGAAACTTTTACCAAACTAAAATAAAAACGTGGGGCGTACGCAATTGTGATTAAGTCACTATAGTTATTTAAGAACACACATAGAAATGAAGACAGGAATAGTGTAATAAGTTTTGTTCTGGCCTTGATAAAAGCTATTTAACTCTGTAGAAGTGATGGAACAGATGGATGATTAATTGCAAAATTAAAGCTACAATTACATATTTTGAACTTGTACGTTTCTTTATAATAACGCCCCACGTTTTTATTTTAGTTTGGTAAAAGTTTCCGATTAGGTAACGCTTAATCCACTGACATAGAGGCTAAACGTAGCTTTCAGCATCCGACTTGGGAAGACTACAGTGATAATAGTTTCACGTGAGTAATCTACAGAAAGTAGCATCTACGGTTAGATACAATAAATTTTTATTTTCTAGTTTTTGGTGCAATAAAAACCGTTTAACTTAAAACTTTTTTTACTTATTTTATTTTCAAGTTTTTAGTGCAATTGTTAAGATAATTTCCGATACTATACCTACTTATTCTAGATCAAAGATGTTGTTCATAATATGTAATACAAATTATGCATGCTAAGTAGCGCTTATAGTCTCGCGCTTTCATCACGAATCATGACACATATGTAAACGTAATGGACATTATTTTATGTGTAACGGGAGGCGAATCCCTGCTGAATAGATATGTTTAGAAATCCGACACTAAAAAAATGTTATTAAATATCTCGATCGACAAATGAAAACCAAAGACTGGGCGTGGTTAATGTAAGCTTGAATGCCCGAAGTGTCTCAAATGGACGTGTTCACTCATACAATAAGTACCTGACAATAAGGAATATATCAATCAATTTGGTTAATTGAGAAAATCAAGTTAAAAATTGTATATTGTACACATTATACAAGTCGAATTTCGAGACTATAATAGCACATTGTGCATCAAGGGAGGTAAGTACGGAATTACTAACGAGAGTGTTAGAAGCCCGACGCCGTTAGGCGGAGGGCTTTTATGACTCGAGTTAGTATTCCGCTTATCTACCGTGATGCATACAATGTTTTTCATCACACTTGCCGACAAAAAAATAAGTTTTGAGACATAATATTATTAAATGACGTACTGACATTTCTATTACTCCCTAGGGAATTTCACTTTTCTATTAATCCCGCTACACACGCAAGCAATGGCGCGCTTAGACAGCAAGTGTGATGAAAAATATATACTCATTTTCTTAGAACAACCGGAGGACCGCAGGTCTGACAGAAAGTCCGACGCAAACCGAGGGCCATAAGGGTCAATCCATGCAATGTATCAACCGGAGGGCCATAGGCCCGACGGCACTATGGCACGCACTACGTAAATCCGAGAGACTCACACTCCCTGTCTATCAACTGGAGGACTGCAGGTCCGAGTGCACGTCCTACGCAAACCACCTGCACTGTCAGCCTATCAACCGGAGGGCCGCAGGCCCGACGGCACACTCTACGCGAACCCGAGGGGTATACTCATACTTTCTGTCTCATCAACCGGATGACTGCAAGTCCAACGGCTCGCCCTACGCGAATCACGCACGCTGTCTCTCTATCAACTGGAGAGCCGCAGGCCCGACGGCTCTCCCTACGCGATCCACTCACGCTGTCACTCTATCAGCTGGAGGGCCGCAGGCCCGACGGCTCGCCCTACGCGATTCACTCACGCTGTCACTCTATCAGCTGGAGAGCCGCTGGCCCGACGGCCCGCCCTACGCGAACCACTCAGGCTGTGAGTTTATCAGACGGAGGGCCGTAGGGCCGTCGGCTCGCCCTACACGATTCACTCACGCTGTCACTCTATCAGCTGGAGGGCCGCAGGCCCGACAGCTCGCCCTGCTCGATTCACTCACGCTGTCACTCTTATCAGCTGGAGGGTCGCAGGCCCGACGGCTCGCCTTACGCTATTCACTCACGTTGTCACTCCATCAGCTGGAGGGCCGCAGGCCCGACGGCTCTCCCTACGCTATCCACTCTCGCTGTCATTCTATCAGCTGGAGGGCCGCAGGCCCGACGGCTCACCCTACGCGATTCACTCACGCTGTCACTCTATTAGTTTGAGGGCCGCAGGCCCGACGGCTCTGCCTACGCGATCCACTCACGCTATTACTCTATCAGCTGGAGGGCCGCAGGCCCGACGTCTCCCCCTACGCGATCCACTCAGGCTGTCACTCTATCAGCTGGAGGGCCGCAGGCCCGACGGCTCGCCCTACGCAATTCACTCACGCTGTCACTCTATCAGCTGGAGGGCTGCAGGCCCGACGGCTCTCCCTACGCTATCCACTCACGCTGTCACTCTATCAGCTGGAGGGCCGCAGGCCCGACGGCTCTCCCTACGCGATCCACTCACGCTATTATTCTATCAGCTGGAGGGCCGTAGGCCCGACGGATCACCCTACGCGAATCACTCACGCTGTCACTCTGTCAGCTGGAGGGCCGCAGGCCTGACGCCCACCCTACGCGAACCACTCACGCTGTGAGTCTATCAGCTGGAGGGCCGCAGACCCGACGGCCCGCCCTACGTGAACCACTCAGGCTGTGAGTTTATCAGCCGGAGGGCCGTAGGGCCGTCGGCTCGCCCTATACGATTCACTCACGCTGTCACTCTATCAGCTGGAGGGCCGCAGGCCCGACGGCTCTCCCTACGCGATTCACTCATGCTGTCACTGTATCAGCTGGAGAGCCGCAGGCCCGACGGCTCGCCCTACGCGAACCACTCACGCTGTCACTCTATCAGTCGTGACCCTATGAGTCTATCAGCCGGCGGGCTGCAGTAATGACATACGGTACTAAACCGCGGTCGCTTACAATGGGCCTCATAAGAAGGCTCCAAGTCACCCAAAGGGCAATGGAGAGGCCTATGCTAAGAGTCGCTCTGCGAGGTCGGATTAGGAATGAGACCAAAGTAACCGATATAGCTCTTTATATCGCTAAACTGATGTGGGCGGGGCTTGTCGCGCGTGGAACCGACGGCCGTTGGGGCGGTAAGGTTCTCGAGTGGTGGTCACGTACCGGAAGGTGCAGCGTGGGTAGGCCCCCCACAAGATGGACTCATGACCTGGTGAAGGTCGCTGGATGCGGGTGGCACAGGGCCGGTTCTTGTGGTAATCTTTGTGGGTGGCCTATATTCACCAGTGAACGCCTTTCGGCTGATATGATGATGATGATGATAATTAAATCCTTATGTTTCTGCCTAATGTCTAAACCAGTACTTCAAAATCAACAAATCGCTAAACCTAGCGGTTGTGGCAGGCAGTAACACTGGAGTATCAGATTTGAGGAGTTGGACATTAGTATTAAATTCGCATGTTTTTACTTCATATCAAAAGAACTTCTTTAAAATCAAGATATCGATAAAAGATAATCCTCGCGGTTATTGTAGGCAGTACTGCGGCATCAGGAGTGAGGAGTTGGAAGTCAAGATTAAGCTGTTAGTATTTGATTATGCCAAACATGCTATACTTTCATTTTCACGTGTCTAACACTCTCGGTTAAGGTAAGCAGTACGCCTGCAGCATCAGGCTTTGAGGATACAAGGATACAAATATTATAATATTGCATTGTCATGGGGACTTGATAAGAGTTCCAAATTTTATTGATTTCGGTGCAGTAGAAGTGGTCGAAAAATCGATCACAAGATTTGAAGCATCGACGACAGTTGATACGCGGTGAAGTTAATAAAAACCGTTTAAAAATTAAAAATCTGTTTTAAATAATACTAGATAGCAATATAAATAACCATGTTAGCTAAACTTATTTTATGAGGCCACTTGCTTGTTCATGTCATGAGGTTTAAGAAACCAAATCGAATTCACCACATGCCATGCATTTGTTTAAATGCAATAAAGCTTAGTTTTATTTTACGTAAGATAATTATGGTTTTATCTTGAGCCGTTCGACACCAGATTGCAAAGTAAACAATTTTGGGTTTTTGACATATTTGCGCAAGTCGGAGTTTTGGACATAACTGGAGTCTGCAAAAAATGGATTGCGAGACTGGAAATTATGAACACTTCCACATTGGTCGGTACGAAATCAATTATTTTTCTTTCGCGATATTCATATTTGTTCCATGGTATACGTTGCTCAGAATGACCATCTTAACACGTTTTTCACAGTCGGGATCACGGCCCCGTAATGTAATAGATGGATACACATCATATCCCAGTCAGTCCACTACTGGACAAAGGCTTCTCCTATTACCTAACCGTACGGACGCCTAGGACTCCTTGGAGATAAATGCCCATAATCACCACGCTGGGCAAGCGGGCTAGCGATCGCATAGTGTGTCCACCCCACTAATGATGATGCTGCTGCCCATCATCAATCTATTCAATCTTCAATGAATAAATGGCCAGTGACCCTTCGAATCCCACTCGACTCTTACTACACCCACGGGAAGAGTTGAGGTGGTGACAACTGTATTCTTACTGCCGTCACCACACGGTGAATGTAGTACATGTAGATGCGTATATAATAGATAGATAGGACCTGTTGTCCCGCACTCCTCCCTGAACAGCACGCGCGACCCGTCACTCTTCATCACTTGCCACTTGCATTATTGCACCCGCCACGCGTATTCAAGTGCATGATTACATGTTTAGGCCATAGTTCACACACAGATGATTGATTTAGATGCAACAAAATACATGCCGCATGGTGACGCTAGTAAAAATACGTTTGTCACTTCCCCAACTCTTTTCGTGGGTATCGTAAAGGTCGACTAAGGGATTCGAAGTGTCACTGACCATTCGTTGACACATGATTGATCATTGGCCGCAGTGTCATCATAGTGGACATACTACTGCGATCGCCAATACGCTTGCTCAGTGTGGCGATTGTGGGTAGTTAAATACGTCCGGTTAAATAGGAGCCTCTACGTCCAGCAATGGATTGAGATGGGCTGATGATGTAATGTGTGATGTGAAACGCATTTCACGTTGTATTTTTTGAACGGTGAGGTGCCATTTCAAACAAAATCTTAGAAACTAATAATATAAGATGATACAAAATTGATCTTAATTTTTTTTGTTTGGCAGACTATCAAATTCCAGTAGACCAATTGTTTTTGTTATATCCTAATCATAATTAATTAGTTTGTGAAGTTTTTAGAGCATTATTGTTTCAAAAATCCCTGTTTTTTATGCTAGACAACTGTTGGTTTCCACTACCTACTTCACGCAGATATAATTTAAACATGCTTGTAAAATTTGAACACACGGGAAAAACATAATTTGAGGTATTTTTTATTGTTAATATTAAAAGTCGTGTGGTGACGGTAGTAAGAATACATTTGTCACCGTCCCTACTCCTGCGGGTGTCGTAAGAGTCGACTAAGGGATTGAAGTGTCACTGACCATTATTTGATAAAAGACAGATGATGGGCAGCAGCGTCATCATAGTGGACACATTACTGCGATCGCCAATCCGCTTGCCCAGCGTTGCGATTATGGGCATTTACCTCCTAATGCGTCTATACCTACGCATAGTTCATAGAAGAGGCCTACGTCCAGCAGTGGACTATCATAGGCTGACGATGACGATGATGAATATTAAAAGTACAGTAATTCGTGAAACAGGTAACATATTTGCAAATAGCCCTTTCAGGTTTTCATTATTCAAAAACAATATAAAGTGTAGTGCCTAAATATAAAGTGTTCAGAAAACTATAAATACCATGGGCTAGTAGAAAATAAAAAAAAGTCCACAAACATAAAAAAATACCTTATTTCATAATTACGCACTTTCAGAACACAATCTAGGCCGAATCACCAACATAAAACCTTAAACCTTGAGTGCGCACACATTTTTAGTTAAAATTATTGATATTTTATTAGTATAATGTAAAGATAAATATACAAACTTTTTCACATTTGTTTATTTATTTTTGTTTTCTACTGGCTCACGGTACAATTGTGTGTGATCTGTGTTTAGATATTACGGTACGGGGGCGATCAGTCTAACTGTTACTAGTCATATGCACCACTGCAATCGTAATGCACTCGCGATCTTTTACATTCTAATGTTGCACAGGATTGTGTGATTGCTGCAATCAGGATATTTTAATTTAGAGACAGATCCAGATAAACGTACATTTAAACTTTAATATTATTTTTAACTATGAAGTATTACAAATAAACATAAAAATATAGTAAGTAAGTATGTTAATATTTTTTGTTTGTATTTGGATTATTTACCTACTTAAATATTCAAATTATTTTCAATATATATATTATTTTTAAAACTTTAAAAAATTAGGTACGGTTAGCTAACATTCAAACTGCAGTGACTCAAAAAGTACCAAGTATAATGTATGTATGTAATGAATGAAGCACGAGCATGTAAGAAAGACGGTATTGAATAAAAAACATCGAAATTTTCCATCGGATCTCGTTACTTTTAGAGCAAAACTATTTGCAAGTTCGGACACTTGTTTACAAGCTAAATTATTCGCGACTTCACCTGTTTATTTATTCACTAGTTACATCTCATATCGTGTCACTAAGGTGCTTATTTTAATATCACGACTGAAAATGTCGCCGTATTTGCTCGATATACAATAACGTCGTGAGTAAATTTGTTTGTATTGTGGTTTGGCGTCAATTAAATGCACAAAAAACGGAAATACTTGTGACGTAACATATAAAAGGATTAGAAGATTCAGGAATATCCAATGGATATTAATATTGATTTTATGAATTTATTATAGAAGAATAATTCAATAGCATAAGAAAAAGTCAAATTAAAAGCAAGGCAAAGAAGAGAAAAACATGTTTGTAAAAATCAAACATCGAGGGGATATATTAGATATATAAAATATATTGACACTATGAAATAAAGTATAGGCATACTCACTGCAGGCTACAAACCTATAATGTGTGAACAAATTGAAATACTTTAATAACTATTAAACGGAAGTTATCGGTCCTCTGGTCCGTTCTGCCATCGACAAAGTTTTATTTTTAATTTCACTATGCTTGTTTGTCACCTAGGCCATGAAAAATCAAGCTGATTCTACAGGGTATAAGTCTAATACGGGCGAAGCTCTTAACGGGTGTTAGTTTACGACATAATAAGTACATTCAAATAACTTTTACTTAAAATTAGAGCAACAAAATTTTCCATACAAAATAATTCGGCGCGCAATGTAGAGCAACATACGCGAGTTAAAGACTCGATGACAGCTAATTTCAAAAGCAGATGACATAACTGCCATATCAACAATAACAAATGTTCGTACCTACATTGCTGCTCCGATAATCTTAAAAAAATTCTGTGGGGTCATAAGTGAGAGTAACTTTAAAAAAACCTTGTAATCCATGATTACACTAATGAATCCCATGCCTGGTTTAATTGATCGCCCTTATTAGACTTACACACTGTATAATGCGATTGTCATTCTTTATTGTCTTCATGGATTATTTTGCTCATCGCCTCTCTAAATACTTAATCATCTGCCGTGTTTTATTATAATTGATACCAAATTCATTGTAAATTTATAACCGTCGAATACCTGAAGGAGAAACTTTTCAATTCAACTGATTTTTACTCTCCGAGATTCGTGAACCGATTCCTTAATTTTTTTGGCCCCAAGTCGGGTTTGAAATTTGTTGACATCGGTTTTTTTTAATTTTTAATTGGGTGATTCACTAAGACATAGTAATTAAACACTCTACAAAACAATTTCGTGCGTGTTAAAAATATTGATGTAAAGAATTTCTATCCTAGTATCTAAATATGAATTTAAACGCAAACAACCTCTCGCCCTAAACGCATTTCAATATCTCCGCTCCGATCATGACAAAAAAGAAGTTGCAAAAATATTCATTAAGATGTCAATTTAACAAATAATCGTGTAAAGTGGGTGTGTACCCACGAAGGCGTGTTCGGTAGGTACACAATGAAGCATGGCCTTCGAAAATGATCAGGAGTAACAAATTAGAAGGGGGCATTAGCGGCTCAATTCGCACTTGTCAAATTGGCTATTTAATGAAAACTTTTGCCGCCATCTTGATTGTATAGGGTGTAGCGACATCATTAATGGACTAAGGTCCATAGGATATATACTTCCTAAGGGAAGTGGTTCTCGTTCATTTATGTGAAATGTTTGTATGTACGAAAGGCAAACTATTCTTTATTCGAATAAGCCTATTAATCAGCATTTTCGAATCTTCTGACCCAATAACAGGGAAAACCTACTCAGAAAATGGCCATGATACTGTTCATTATAATTAGGGAAATATTTTTGACTAAGAACAGTATTTAATTACGAATTATGAACTATTGGACATGGTAAGCGAAAAGGAAATATCTATTATCCACTCAGTTTTATCATTAGATCATTACTAGCTAACCATCATAGGTATATAAGAGTTTAAGAAAATTATAAAAACATATTTTTTAAATAAACTGTAGCAATAACAGAGTCTATCTTTTGAGATTACTATTCGATTCCCCGCAAAAATGCTAAAATGAATAAATAAATAATTCCCACCGCAAAGAATTATGTAAGCTTACATAGGTACTTAATAGGTTTACTTAAATATGTAGGTTACTAACTGGATACGTTTACAGAGTGAAAATGCGACTAGACAGGTTCTTTCTGCTTAGTGCTTACCCTTCATAAATGGCTAGTGTACAAAGTTATATGTAGACAAAGATATCATCTTCTCGTATCGTCCCAAACGTTTTTGAATAACTAAGGAACCTAGCTTTTCAAAAGTTTGTATAAGTTTCCAAGGACTATATTCGCGATGCATATCACTTAAATAAATTGCTACATCATCATCATCATCAGCCAATTGACGTCCACTGCTGGACATAGGCCTCCCCCAGAGATATATTAACTTATACAAAATTGCTACATAGTATGAATCAAAGTCGCTTGCCGCTATCGGTCTGCCCCTTTCCCTATGTTTATAGGAGTAGGTAATATGTTTAGAAATTTGAAACTACGCAAGTACGCAACGGATTTTAATGCATGTTTTGTAAATATCTAGATAGTGTTATTTAGGAGGAAGATTACTCGTAGATATATACATAGATAGATTAGTATCAGAATAGGCATGATAACTGGCAAGTCAAATCAGCATCTTTTTTCGAACTGTCAAAACGATCACCACTATGGAATTTTATATGAAATACCATGGATTTAGAATATGGATATGGATTTGACAACGTAATAATAATAGCAAGAACGAAAGGGATGGTCTTATGAAACTTTTTACTAGTGGAAGTGAAAAGGAACGATAATCGTCCGTCCTTATCAGTGTGCCACTATTTTTTGTGTGTGTGTGTGTTAGATGCTAAGTCTAAGTGCCACACACACAAGTATCTTCCTAAAAAAAGTATGTAGTAAGTGACTATGTCTATCCCTCTTAGTGGCACACTATGTGCGGCCCCTCGTGAAATACCTACTCAAAAGTGACGTCGCGTTTGAGTACTGCCAAATGACCTACTCTCTTAAGTTTTTTTTAAATTTATTAAATAGAAGGTCAGTACAAAAATTACTGCAATCTACATCTTAGTAATAATTTCTTCGTGTATTATGTCGTGCATAGTGCTAAATAATTTATTTTAACTGCAGTCATCCTCCCTGCACCCGTTAGAACCTAGCGGCACTTCTCTTAGTAGTTAGATATTTTACAAAATTATTCTGGATATGGCAACAATCATCTCTCAATCAAAATTAAACTTAAAATCTATGAAAATACATTAGTTAATTTCCAAGCGTCTCAAGGCCTCTAAATGTTTCTTCTATGAATGTTTACATATTTTAATAATGTACAGTTTAATCTAAATGTAAAAGTAAACTTGAGTTACAAATTGGCATATGGAGTATATAGAAATATAATAATTGGAGGCGAGGAGGAGCATAGGTAATTAATAGGTCCATAATTTTTTTTCTCTACGTAGACGTGGAACAGCCAGCCAAACATAAGGTGGAACGATGGAAGTACTAGTGCGCAACATGTCAACACAGAATATTTATTTGAATCACGATATTTTGCTCATATACACCGTGTTTTTATTGATTTCCGTTAAATTGGACAGGTTACTTGGGGCATTAATATAAGTTGCCTGGTATATCGGCTATTGTTAATTTCGTAAAAAAATTGTTATTTTTTATTTCATGGATAATAATTGTAATGGCAAGTGTGAGAGAATCTTAAGAATAAGATCTCAGGCGACTGACGGCTGCTGACGGCACATGTCAAAATAAGTAACATTAGGGTGTAATAAAGGTTGCAATACACTTGTCCATTCATTAAACTTAATTTTTTAATGACTCGATAACAGTAAGACACTAGTTTCTTAGAGAAATTGATTACTTTTGACCTAAATAAGTTTCCGTTAAATTTAACGGAAATCAATAAAAACACGGTTTATAAATCTACATAAAGTATTGTCATGTGTTTTGGGAGAGGAGTTTGTTAGTTTAGTTAAATAGTATTTATTTTATAGGGTGAAAATATCAAAATTTCTCAAAATGCAAATTTTCTCACTCAACTCCATTGTAAGAGTACCTAGCGTCAGGTGCTTTTGCTGGCAGTCCCAATAGGTGACACTTCAGTACAAGTTTGAATGTGATATATTGAGACATTGAATATATTAACACACAATCCTAATAAACGTCAGCCTGTCTTAAAATATTGCAAATAATTTAAATATTAGCTAATTATTTCAAATTTGGGATATGAAGCATTAAAGGCACATACATTTATCGTCGTTTAAATGCCCTAATAATACTTGATTTTATCTTATCGATGGCAACTCAAGCTATAATGACGAGTTTTGGTACAGCGTCGGGTACTAGAACTTCCACCTTAAAAAAATATAATGGCTACCGTAAAACTACCCAAATATATTCCAGAAGCTCCCAACTATGGCTCAAAACGAAACCAAATAAGATTATAGGTATGATTAATGTCAGACACTTAAGACAAGACCAAAAAAACCGAAATTGGGGTCGTGCTTAATTTAGACTTCCACCTGTGGGCCATTTGAACGGAAAATTAAAAACATGTAGGTACTTAGTTGTATCTGTGTACTTATACACAATTCCGAGAAATTTCAAACTACTTATTTTATTTAGGTACTCACATAATCTGACACCCAAGCAGGAAAATTAGGTCATAAATACAGAATAAAACAATCACCTATTTTGCTATCAATTTAGTCTTATCCTTACATGAAGAGATAAAATATTAATTGTTATTTGTAAACAATGAGTTACATAGGTAATTGTGGTTTTGATGAACTTGTACGAATACTTATCTGAATTGAATTACGTTACTACCTAAAACATTAGCCATGTCATAAATATACTGTAATGTATGTCAATAAATCAATTAGATATGTGAACTTTTAAAGCCCTTATTTCCGTTGGTAAAATCTTAAAGCACCTGCCACAGTAGCAATAAAAATTAATTTAGAGTTCCCGCCCAAAATAAAATCACGCTGTATCTCCTCCACGACGTCAATACGGGGCTGCTGAAAATGATTTTCCGTATAGCTGATAATTTTGATTAAGCATCGCGATACAATTATACAGTGTTTAGCGCGTCGTTGTGCGGTGCGGCAGTCGTGACCGCGGCATTATCGTGAGACGCTTCAGGAGCGCGCTCTCCGAGGGATGGGGCAGACGCACGCCTGCCAGTGAGGCGCACACATCTCGCCATGCACGTCGACCCCGAGTCCCCCGCCTGCCGAGAGGAGCAGCAGCTCCTGCCCGACGAATGGCTCAAAGTCAAGACGGTTCCCGCTAATGGGAACCTGTCCCCGGGGGTGTATTACCCCACGGCCAGCAAGAGGTTCGTCGATCCGCGCAACCCCCTGCCGTCGCCGAGCCCAACGTACTGTTTCGCTTTTTGTTTTTCGTCTCGCATTCCCTATGTGTTTTATGTTTAGTTATTGTTTGGGCGGCTTTGCTCCAAATTTAAGGATATTTAATAATGTGTGATAATTAGTTTGAAAGGATTTCACTCTATGGAAAACGAGGAAAGGAATTTTCTCACAAATGCGTCATAACATAACAGATATCCAGTTTTCCTAAGAATTGAATTGAAGTATTATCCATATATTTAGATATGCTTATTTTATAGCACTAATTAACATAATATATTATCTAAGTTTAACTATGTAGTACATATTATCGACATTAACATTGACGAAGGTCGTTAGTCGCTACCGCTGACGATGCAAGCGTGAACTAGGCATACTCATTTACAAACGCATAGATCATAACGAGAAGCCATTCATGCGAATAGTTCTAACGAGCCGTTTGTTCTTTGCAGGAGCCGGTCACATAGGCACGGAGCTACGCGGAGGACGAGACGGCGCGCCATTCTCAAAAATGGAGAGTGCAATATCCTCAAGTCGCGGATCTCACAGCGACGACTGCGGTTCCTCCAAGATATGTTCACCACTCTGGTGGACGCACAGTGGCGATGGACTCTCCTCGTTTTCACATTATCATTCATCCTCTCCTGGCTGGGATTTGCCCTGATCTGGTGGCTGATATCATTCACACACGGAGACTTAGAAGAAGCGCACCTCCCGCCCATGCAAGAAAGCTCAAACTGGAAGCCGTGTGTGTTCAACATTTACGATTTTACGTCGTGCTTCCTATTCAGTATTGAAACTCAACACACTATTGGCTACGGTTCGCGCACAACCACCGAAGAGTGTCCGGAAGCGATATTTATTATGTGCCTTCAAAGTATCGTGGGTGTTATGATCCAAGCATTCATGGTCGGTATTGTGTTCGCGAAAATGACGCGACCGAAGCACAGGACACAAACACTTCTATTTTCAAAATACGCGGTAGTGTGCCAGAGAGATGGAGAGTTATGCTTAATGTTCAGAGTGGGTGATCTCAGGAAGTCGCATATTATAGGTGCAAGTGTGAGAGCGCAACTAATTCGATCGCGAACCACGAAGGAGGGCGAAGTGTTGTCACATTACCAGACAGAGTTAGAATTGAACGCCGACGGATGCGACAGTAATCTGTTCTTCATATGGCCTATTACTATGGTCCACCGAATAAATGCAGAGAGTCCATTTTACGGCGTGTCTGCTGCAGATGTGCTACAGGAGAGATTCGAAATAGTAGTTATTTTAGAAGGTACGATTGAATCGACGGGGCAGACGACGCAAGCTCGCTCTAGCTACACGACCAGTGAAATTATGTGGGGACACAGGTTTGCTCCGCTGGTGACGTACAATCGCGAGCGCCAAGGTTACGAGGTGGACTATTCGAAGTTCGAGGAGACGATGCAGGTGGATACTCCACTTTGCTCCGCGAAAGAGCTGGACGAGTTCTACGGCAGTCAAACTGATCGCCGATCAATCGGTGAGTTCATTTTCCAAGTCAAATCACGTGGTGTCGGTGGCTGGCTTTATATGCGACAAACTAATCAAAAAAAGCTTTAAATGTTTTGTGTGCTCTCTATCGTTAACTCGATTTTGCTAGAAGTAATCTAGTACCTAATCAAGATAACTTTACATATTTCACCGCCTCTGTTGACATACTTTACGTTACTAAAATAAGAGTTAACATTTACGTAGATGTATGATGTTATCAATCCTTTATTTATTTGGGGTCAGCTGGTGAGGGGTCTAGATACTCGGTTAAATGCTGTTATGATAATAATTATGTAAATCTATCATAAAGATAATTTTCTCTCTAACAGTTTGAGAGGTTATCCAAAGCCAATTCATAGCTACTATGTAATTAACTCGTTTATATGGATTATAATATCCGGAAAGTGTGTCAAATTTGTAGGCCTGTAATATTAAATAAAATGTGTATTGTGTAGTGAGAAAAAATACGCGAAGCCTTTAACGGGCAAGACTCAAAAAAATCGTGGGTTCAAGCCTCAACGCTATTATATAGTACAAAAAATTCTGTACAAGAAAAAAATACAAAAAGATAGTGCTATAATAGGGTCGCATTTGAGATCGGTGCCCTATAAAGGGTTAAAATTATCAATAAATATACTTGTTTAATGCAAAATTGACATGGATACAATCGTGAAGTTTTTCCAAGTTACTGCACTTCATAATTTCTATTCAAAGCACTGAAGTATGCTTATTATTCATTAGATCATACATTCACGTGCATGACATATGAGTACCTGCAACGGCTACCGTTCAGTGCCGCACACTGCATCTTGATATGTTCATTGTTGTATACAAGTACGTAGATTTATCTACACTTTTGATTTATTATCAACTGTTTTAAATCAGTGTAAACTATTTGTTTAGTTTTGTTTGAAAAGTGTTTCTTTGACATTCATATCTCAAATAATTAATTGATGAATGTGACTAATTCGATTTTGTTGTCGTACAATAGTTTGATCGGAAGTCTTTAAATTGATATACGCATTAGTAAATACATGTACAAACTATTGTTCCTTGTTACAAGGCGTGAACAAGATGCTAACTTGTTGGACGTAATTTATTTAAATCACTTCAGTGATTCGTGTTGTACGTAATTAGGACCTGTATGCATAGCGTCGTCATTTTCACGTGATTCATTTACTTGAACGTCTGTAAATAAGTAAACAATATCAAAAGTGACGAAGAATTACCTCCTTAATAGGGTTGATTCGGATTAAATAGTGTTCAATTTTATTAAAAAAATGTAGTTAAATGTGAAGAAATACCTAAATGTTATGTAGGGGAGACCGGGGCAAGACGGGATAGTTAAGAAACAAAGCGACTTATTATGGAAATTATAATGTTTATTAAAAATCTCTTACAACAAAAGCAACACTTATAGTTTTAACTAACATATGTTTTATCTTTTATGGCACTAAATCACTTATTTTTTTTGCAATTAGGAACTGGTTGTTACATGTAAAAAATTCCGTTTTGCCCCATAGTTGGGGCAAAATGGGAAACGCTATGGGGCAAAACGAGCACACCTTTAATCGGGTTGGCAACCTTCACAAATATGTGTCTCTTCATCATCATCGTCTACACTTGCACGAGTTATGGATCCAGCCATAGCACACACTGCAAATAACCCATCCTTCAGTGGACTGTGAATATAAGTACCCACAATATATGCAAGTCCATACAATCATCAACGTCTTCAGGTGAATTTACATCCGTGTCACTGTTTTTTGTTTGTTGGTCTATCTTAAGCTTATAATTTCGTACCATTTTGACTGCAAACAAATATAAAACAGTTTTATAACCAAATTTGAAATTATCAATATACTATCTACTCATATGGGGCAAAATGGGATAGTATTTTGCCCCAACGGACAGATTTTACAAAGATATCAACAGTTCTAACCTACCAAATAATTGTTCGTAAAAGTAACCTAAATTCGTTAGTTTTACACTGATGCAATA